>JAUZSU010180517.1:0-12597 GCA_034780255.1 Parotocinclus maculicauda | reverse complement strand
ATACATAATATAAATAACATAATATATACAAGAAGCCTATAATTTCACCCTAGTTCTTTTTCTTCTTTTGGGTTTTATGGCAATTGGTATACTGTATTGGTGCATTTTTGCCATAGACCGGACTGGATTACATGCATTAACTTTGGAAGATCGCACCATTCGGTGTTTTATTGAGAGTGCCCATGTTTGAAGTCAGAATTTTTATTCATATTTGGGGCCCAAAAAAATTCAAACAGAGACTGTGCAAACTATTCAAGTGAAGAGGCAATCTAATTCAGAGGTTCCACTGTATAATATATTAAGAACATATAAACCGACACATTATTATGACCAGTTCCTGACTAATTTCACACTAATCAGTCAAGACACTCTGCATTCCAGGACTGGTTGGACTGCCCACCTGGCATAGGGTCTGCTTCTTGCTTTTCCCAGTTGAGATCTTCTTGGAACTGATGAATTTGCTGACGGTAGGTCTGAATGTCCAGCACCTTCAGGACAAGACTGTCAACATCATGGCTGTTTCCTGTTTCTCTGGTGTGCTGCAATGTGCTGTTTATTGGTGGAGTCATTTGAGGGAAGCGTTGAACACCCTGAAAAACACAGACATCTGCATGGAACCAACTCTAATCTGAAATAAGTTGTGATCCAGACTTTTTTTATCCAGACTTTTTTTGGTATTTGTATAAAGTAACTAAGCACGTTATTAGGTCCACCTCCTTATTTCTTCACACATTGTCCATTTTATCAGTCCCATTTACTACGTAGAAGCACTTTGTAGTTATACAATTACAGATTGTAGTTTAACTACTTACACAGCTCACAAAAATAGGGGATCTCATTATGGGATATTTCATTTTGAAGTATACTCTAAGTTTTGTAAACAATATACTTTGTCCCCTTTACTCTGTTCTATAATGGTCAGGACCCCCACAAGACCACCACAGATAAAGTACTATTTGGGTTGTGGATCATTCTCAGTACTGCAATGACACTGATGTGATGGTGGCATGTTAATGTGTGTCGTGCTATTATGAGTGGATCAGACACAGCAGTGCTGCTAGAGTTTTTGGACCAAATATAGTTCACCAACCAAAAATGTCCACCCACAACTAACACAAACTATATCTGACTTTACATATAAAGTGGTCCTGTTGGAGTTCTGACTAACAAAAACTGAAAAAACTTCTTCACAGTCCCTAATACTGTATCCCCTTACTCATGTGTTCGCACAGCAGGAACTGGGGGTAATTATAGTTCTTAGAGAGCCATGTATAGGGACCTCCTACTTCGAGGTAGTTACTTTTATCGTTGCATAGGAAACCTCAGTGAAGTAAATACGCAGAGATTGATCCAGACGTTCTGATGCAAGTCTATAATTATGTTGATTTAAACTGCTATTTTTTAGTATACTTCTATATGGTTAGCATATGGTTGCAGATATTCACACGAAAAATAAAAATAAAAAAATAAAAGAGAGACCATAAAAAACCAAAAAAACACTAGGGACAGTGAAGGCTACTGGAGGAGCGAATGCAATACTAAAATGGTCCTGAAATGAGTGTAGTCCTCAGGTCAGCACCGAGAGGGCAGGTTGCTCCCAAAATAAGTCAGTAGAGCTGTTGGTGTAAAGGCGTCTAGCGACTGCAGTGTGTAACTGTGTCAAATCAGATAAATTTCTAAACCGCTTTTCAAAACACAGAGCATTGTCTCAAAGCAGCTCTGCAATTATAGATTAATTTTTAATATCTAAAGTCATCCCCAAATTGAGAAAGCCTAGAGAGACAGCACAAGGGGAACAGTGCCTAAAGTTTTTGGAACCAAGACTCAAAAACAGACCAAATCTTCTTAGGTGGCTTAAAATTATTTTGTTAAGATAATCCAAGTGGTAAGTGCTTCTATATGGTAAGTGATACTGATAAAATGGACAATGAGTGTAGAAACAAAGCGGTGGCCTAAATAAAGTGAACCATGAGTGCATGTGTGTATGAGTGTGTGTGTGTCACTAGAGCATTGTGGGTGTTAAACATAATTATCTTACTGTCTGTTGAAGCAAGTGTCTTTCTTTCATCAGAATATCTCTGACCGTCCTCACTAGCTGCATAGGCTGCGTCTGGAAAACACTCTGAAAAGTGATTCAGCATGTTAGTCCACTAACTGTAAAAGAGTTAATAGTTTAGAAAATTTCAATGTGCTTTAATATAGTGACAGGTAAAACAACTCAGGTCAGAATTAATGATGTATTTAAGTAATACCCTACTGCTAAGTGTCTGAATTCGTTACCTGTGAAGGGCACTTTTAGGATATTGGCTAAAGTGTTTAAAAGCATTCTCAGTGGGCTATCAACTTCCATGTACTGTGCACTGATAGGGTTGGGCATCATTTGCATTGATTAATTAGGATTCTGCTTATCCATGTTCCAGTTCTTATTGATACTGAGATAAATATCCAATAAAACTTGTGAAAAAATGTTTGGGTATCAAGAATATCTTTGCTTTTTATTTTAAATGTGTGATTCATGAACTTTTTATTGCTAAAGTTTGTTCATTTGGTTTATCTAATACATGCGAAGTTACATCCATACACAAGGTTTACATTAAGACTAGTTATATACACACAGGGTGAGACAAAAGTGAAAATGATATATCTGAATACCCCTGCAAGTAATGGCTGGGGGGCTATCTTTTATGTCCAGAACATGGCCGCCATCTTGAAAGTTGCCAAATTGGATCAAGATCAAGTTTTTCAAGTGTGAAGCTGGTCAGGTAGCATATCAAAGAAGGCCAGAATTGACTCAATCACATTTACAATATCACATGTATTTTAAAAGTTAACCAAACACAGAAATGTTAAAATTTTTGTTGTTCATCACAGGTAACTGAAGATGGAATTGACAATTCTGATGTTTGGGAAATGCAGCTGCTATTTTAAAGCTGCAAACTTCAACAACCGACACCCAGAAAGACCACACAGCACTGTTACAACCGTCATAACTAAATTCTGAGAAACCTGGACTGTGGACGACAAATTAAATAATGGTCGCCTGAAGACCGCTACTGACGAAGAAAATTCAACAATGGTTTTGGTAGCTTTTGTGTAAAGTCCACAACGTAGCGTGTCCTGTGACTTGAAGTACTGAAGTATACTCAAGTTGATGCCAATTTAGAGTAACCAATTAACCTAACTTGTATGTCTACTTGGCTTAATGTACTAAAACAATGACCTAGGGACACCGAACTTCACTTAGTTATTACTGGTCACAAGTAATCGTAAATTGTTAAAAGTTTTTTACTTAGAATTGGTTTTAATGGGAAGAAAAAGGCTTAATGCGTAACCAATAAACACCGCTCCCACATAAATATACAAATAAAACACAATGATTTCTCTGACTTTACTGATGAAAGCAGATAAATATGAATATGAATGCAAAAGTTATGCAGAGCAATTTTAGCTCTGACTCAATTAAACGTCAGGTCATGTTCAAGAAACAATGCAGAGCTTCCTTCTGTCAGGTTTATAGATACAAAAAGGACCTGGGCAGGAGTTTATCACTGAATCATGACTGTTAACTGGTCAAACACAGCACAGTAAGTGCTCTCCGAACCTTTTACCAATACCTCCCTTTCCAATAAATAGTTAATAAATGAATAAGAGAACAAATTCAGACAATAATAAAGATACCAAAGACGTCACCTGCATGACTTTCACCTTGCATGTGACTTAACAGATAGCTAAGAAACATTTCCTCATTTCCTCTTTCATTATGTCCTTGCTTTAGCTGATCGAAAACAAAGTGATAAAAAAGCGATAATATATGTGCATAGCAGAGCATGGATTACCACATCTCTGAGTCAAAACACTTTGTAATACCTTTTATATTACTCTGAAATCAGACAAAAGTTTCAAATATCTAAGTAGACGAGGCAATTTTTTAAACCTTGCCGATTGTGGTCAGGGTAGTCATCAAGAAGTTAATTTGTTTCAGTACTTCAATTCAAAAAGTAAAACTCATTATATAGATTCTTTCAATGTTGATGATCACGGCTTACAACTAATGAAAGTCATTATCTCAGAAAATGAGAATAATTAACACAAAACCCCTGCAAAGGTTTTTTTAAATGGTCTTTAAAAAGTCTTTAAAATGGTCAATCATAGGGAAGACTGCTGACATGAGAGATGTCCAGAAGGCAGTCATTGAGACTCTCCACAAAAAGGGTAAGCCACAAAAGGTCATTACTAAAGAAGCTGAAAAGAAAGAGCGTGGTAAAAAAAGATGCACAAGCAACAGGTATAACCGCAACCTTGAATGGATTGTCAAAAAAAGGCCATCAAAAATGGGGGAAATTTACAAGAAGTGCAGAGACACAGACACCACACACAGACGTACCCAGGACACGGGTCAAGTCACTTATGAGAGACAATGCCAGATGTGTATTACCTGGGCCAAGGAGAAAAAGAACTGGACTGTTGCTTAGTCTTGTTTTTTAGATCAGAATAAATTTTGCATTTGGACATCAAGGTCCCAGAGTCTGGAGGAAGATTGGATAGGCACACAATCCAAACTGCTTGAGGACTAGTGTGAACTTTCCTCAATCAGTGATGATCTGGGGAGTCATGTCATCTGCTGGTGTTGGTCTACTGTGTTATTATAAAGTCCAAAGTCAGCCGTCTACCAAGAGATTTTAGAGCACTTCATTCTTCTCCCTGGCAACAAACTTTATGCAGATGTGAATTTCATATTTCAGCAGGACTTGGCACCTGTTTACACTGCCAAAAGTACTAATGCCTGGTTTAATAACTATAGTCCCACTGTGCTTGACTGACAAGCAAACTCGCCTGACCTAAACTCCCTAGAGAATCTATGAGGTAATGTCAAGAGGAAGATAAGCGACCTAAGACTTAATGATGCAGATAAGCTAAAGGCTGATATCAAAGCAACCCGGGCTTTCATAACATCTCAGCAGTGCCACAGGCTGATTGCCTCCATGCCAGGTTGCACTGATGCACTAATTCATGCAAAAGGAGCCCCGTCCAAGTATTAAGTGCATATACTGCACCTACGTTTCAATAGACCAACATTTCTGCATTAAACTTATTTTTTTATATTAGTCTAGTATTATGTTCCACTTTTCAGAGATGACTTTCATTGGCTGTAAGCCTTAATTGTCAAGGGTAAAATAAAAAAACGCTTGAAATAGATCACTCTGTTTGTATTGAATCAATATACCATATCAGTTACACAAAACGGACTTTTTGATGAAATGCTAATTTATTGAGATGCACTTGTACATCTTGTTCACAGCCCCTCACGGATGACTGTTCCAGATGTGCCACCCTAAATGCCCTAGTATTAAGAAAGTTGCTGAATTTGCCTGTCTATTGGAGCGTGTGGTCATAACGGTCTATCAGAACACCTTCCCGAAGTCAACACAGGTCCTTCATAACCAAGTTTGAAGGAACATTCTGCACGACACCATACCATGAACATATCGAGCAGTGTTCTTGGCACCCAAGAGGTCTTTGTGCAATGTGTGGTTCAGGCTAGAGAAGGTTCTGATGTTCTTTTTTATTTTAATTATGTGAATGTGTCCTTTGGTTGAGCTGACATTAAATTTGAACCAAAACACAACACGATGCCTTTTCTCCTTATTTTTGAGGAACACAACTATTTCAAGATTCATAGGGCTGTGAATAAGACTGAATGAACATTTAGAATGCCTTTGGAACTTAGACTGCATCTGGCTGCTGCTCCACACTGTCCACGTCAATATCCTCCCTGAGGCCAAAATCAGCACAGAACATGCTCTGTGTCCACACTTAAACGTGTAGACTGGCCTGCAAACTCTCCAGAGGTGAACCCTGTTCAAAATCTGTGGTGATGTAATAATATAACACACATAACATTCGCACACAAAGTTTCATTCAATTCCAACAACGTCTTGGTGCGTCATTTTTCTCGAGTGCAAGGTAGCCATTTGGTAGCACCACCAGGTGAGAAGGACAGAATTCGGTGTTATCTCTGCATCATATGCAAGGTTTTGGTTTCATGTTACACATGCTGACACACAACCCTCTCTTATGTCTTGTAAAAAATGTACTGATTATGCCACTAACTGGCTTCTCATGCTGCACGTATAAGAAGATTTCTACGATGGCAGTCGACACTGGCTTCTGAGCTCAGGTACGATACGTAATCACACTATATGCTATACGCGCTCGAGTCCAGTGAACAAAACTTGAGCCCATTGGGAGGGATCACAGTAGGCAAACGAGCCATGTTTTGGGGGTCAATCGTACCTGAGCACGGCACAGCTTGCCCAGCGTGAGTATACCCTTAGGAGTGCCAATCCTATTGGTACTTTACTTAATCCTAAACAAAAAACCCCAGTAAAACCCAAAATGTTAAATGACAAAAATACTCAGCAGTGTTTACCCAAAGGAAGGAAAGTATTTCAAACATGGTTGCAGACCAAGTAAATCAGTAAGTGATTGCTGCATACCATGCTCCTCATGATGTGCTGGAGCTTGACCCTCTCCACTACGTTTGGGTTTTGGTGTGCCACATTCTGCAGTTGCTCCATCATCTGCTTCAGTAGTTGAAATGCCTCTGGCTGCTGCTCCACACTGTCCACGTCAATATCCTCCCTGAGGCCAAAATCAACACAGAACATGCTCTTTCTGTCCTGTATCCACTCATTCAGATTTAATAAGAACAAACGGATTACATCATGACTGTGTTTATATACAATTGTGTAAGTTCAGAACTGTGTTATGCATACACTGCTCACAGAAATTATGGGATACTTCAAAATGGAATCTACCATAATATAATATTCCCTATTTTTCGTGAGCAGTGTATGTCTAGGGTTTCATCTCGGAGGCAAATTTCAATGAAACATCCTTACTGTTCGTTGTACCCCTGGCATTGTTAAGAGAAATATTCAGAAATTGTATGGACAACCAAATCAGAGTGACCGATCATACTGTGTGGGTGCTTTCGTACTGAAAGAACTTTTAAGTACGTTCTTAGAACTGACTTCTCACACGTTTACACCGCAGAAACTGCAAACAATTGTAGTTTTTAGAATTACGTATGCAGGGTCTTGTTTCATTCCCACTTTATAGACTAGGTACTTTTCTGAGCGCAAAAGGACCCTGAGTGTTGCACGTATGCAGTTACCGATCCAGATATAGTGATGCAAGTGTATAGAGAGTGGTGCCTCAATGTTAAGGGCAACTAATTTTAAATATACTTGAACGCAGCTAGTCAAAAACAACACTTCTTTACCCTAAAAAAACTCAACAACAAAACAGCCCAGACAAATGGACTGAGAGTGAAGTTCAAGATTATTGAGCCTTAATGCAGCAGAGGAAGTAAAAAAATTATTTTGAGTTCTCTAAGCAAAATTAGAGAGCTTACATTACTTCAGTGTCACCCTACTATGCACACTAAAAACGCTTAGTTTGTAGCTGTTAACTAGCACTCAAAAGTATTTTATAGCGTTTTTTTCCATCGATTGCGCATTTAAATTCTATCTATACACTTATTTTTAATGCTGCTACAGAAAGAGTTTTCTGGTTAATTCAGTGTACCGGCATCTGCAGTGAATTTGTTTTTACCTTCTTTAAATTGTTCATATATTCTGATTTATCTTCCATGCCTGAAGTACAGAGCAAAAGTCCCTCAACTTTGATAGCAAAGCATCTTCGTCTCAACCAACATGTCTATCTTACTCTCTAAAGTAGATCAGAGCTCATATACTCCCATTTACACATCTCACAATTCTATATTATAATCTTATCTGATTACAGCATGGCACAGGTGGGATTTAAATCCACTTTCTGGTCCAATGTACAACCCCTAAGTCACAGTCCCACAATTAAAAAAGTCCCCCAAAAATCAAAGTCTATGAAAGTGGAGGCAATAGTTTTGGATTTTAGATTTACATTTTAATCATTTAGCAGATTGCATTAAGCATATATCCAGATTGACTTACTGAGCGTGTTTCCATGCAGTTATTAATCCGATTATAGTCAAGTGGTCATGTACACAGCATACTCCAGTGTAGAAATCCGATAAAGAGAGCTGCACTTTACATCAGTAATCAGATATTTCATAGCATGCATACCAGATTTCATTAGGTTTTTTTCAGCCTGCTCATGCCAGCAACACAACACATTTACCAGAAATATGTCACAATTTCCATGAGATTATTGACTGGATGCAAAGTAGAAATCCGATTACTGGAAATCCGGAGGTGTCCCATTATCGGTTTACTGAGGGATGTAAACATGTTGATAGGATTACTGACAAAATTCGACTTTCCGCAGTTCTCCGATTATTAAGTGCATGTAAACGCTCTCACTGATACGATACTGACACTATTACTTATTTTATGAGTCTTGCTCAGTGACCTGACAGTATGAGCTTGGCAGAGCTGGGATTTGAATCCTGGACCTTCTGGTCCATATTCCAGTATCTGCTAAGCTAGCACATTCCCATTTTTTCAAATGGAACTCAATGTTTGTAAATGGTAAATTAATTATGAGGTTCTATTGTTGTACCACATCAGACAGCAATAGCTCTCTCCCTCCTCTGGTTGACTGAGGATGCCACACCAACAAAACAAGGACACAATATCCTATAATCACTCTAGGTCCTGTACTAAATAATGTTGATGTGCATATTTTTAAACAATTACTACAAACATTTTAACTAGATTAGTTTAATTCTTCCATACAGTATATCACCTAAGCCGGGTCCCTTTGAGTCTTGGTCATAATCAAGGTTTCTCACTTTTTTAGGTTTTTATTTTTTTTTTACATTTAGGTAGTTTTTCCTTGCTACTGTAGGCCTGTGCTTGCTCAATTTAGGATTTGCCATCTGTGTAGAATGTAATATAAAATTCTAAAGCAGCTTTGAGACAATGCATTTAAGACCACTGTAAAAAGCTTTATAATAAATCAGAACCGAAATGTACTCTTTCGTTTCTCCTGAATATAACAAATGCAGTAAAAAAAGTATGTAGTAAAGATAAACGGTTTGCTTCTATTTGATTAATTACTCTTTCTTTGTTCTTGTGATAGGAGATTGTGTCCGCCATTTTTACTGTAAATAATATTTTATTCTTAAAAGGTTATGCTCAGTCTTCAGTGCTTAAGAAAAATAATTAAATTAATAAATAAATGAATGAATGAATACAAACATAGTAATAGTAATGTGGTATACTAACCACAGACTGGTAACCACGGACTGTAATGACTGTAGAAAAGGTAAAGGTTAAGATGACGTGACAGATGTGACACCAAAAAAATGTTTTAAAGAATCATATATATAAACACACACGTACATACACATCATATATATAAATATATATGATTCATTATCTTTATGTGTCACATCTTCTGTTACGTCATCTTACCCTTTAACTTTTTTACAGTCATATATATTTTTATATATATCACAATAAAACACACACACACCATCTTTGATCCTCAATCCACCGGGCCAGGTAGTGCCTGACATCTATAGGGAATGTCTCTGGGTAGAGCTCCATCATGGTCTGGTTGGACAGGAGATGGTTGGAAACCTGTATCCACTGTGCCATGGTGAGGCGAACCTGCTGCTGAAACAGCAAAAACAAACATGGTGTTACGGTTTACATAGCTACAGAACAATAATTATAAATTTACACCAACAAACCCCCATAATTACATGCAGTAAGATAGCTTGGGATTATTCTCAGACAAATGTGACAGGGTTCAGCAAGGAGACTGATACGACCTAACTGACGACCATGACCAAAAACTTGATTCCACGGTCACTGAACCATTTTCAGTGTCGATTTGAGCATATGTTTGGAATCATGACCATAACGAAAAATATTCAACAGTGACCCAGTTCAAGCCATCACTCAACAACAACACAATAAGACTGGCATCCTCGTTTATCCTGCGGTTAAACACCCCAATTATGACCCTAATAGTGAATACAAGCAATTTTGTATTTCTTTTTAAAAAAAATTTGTAGATGTTCAATATGCTAATGAAGCAATAAGGAAATTATTTAATGTACATTATGTCAAGGCCATGTGAAAACTGTTTTATTTATTACCATTTTAATTTTTGTATGGCACCATTTTTTTGTTGTAAAGTTGTACAATCAATCAAGGAAAGGCTCATGGTGCATATTTTAAAAGTATAAATAAAAGCATAATTGATAAATCAATAGTTCGATTTCAGCAAACTTTGGGTCAAATGCAAATGTAGAACAATGCAATAGGGAGTTATGATCTGTGGATCACACAACATTAGATAGAGGGACTCCCCCTCTCTTCTCCATTCCAGCAAAGCCATTCTCAATCTGGTCCCTGGCTATCTGACATTCTGCCATCTTATAGATCAACCATTTACTGTGCTGGGTGAAAATGGAGAAAATTCACCTTGCCATCATGCCTGGCTGCGTACTGAGCTCTGCTCAACGAGTAAACAACTTATTTTAGGGGTCTATATCAGATATGTATCGGAATAACCCTACGGGAAGAACATGCATACTCCACACAGGGAGGACCCAGACTGCTCCACCTGGAATTGAACCCGGGACCTTATTCCTGTGAGGCGACAGTGCCACCCCTGAATGCTTCAGCTTTTAGAAAATAACTAAGACCTGTTTTCTTTACAATTACATTTCCTTAAGTGTTCTTGAGACTGATGCCATTAGAAGGCAACATCACAAATACTTCATCGTCCAGCTTCACAGACAGCTCTGGCACCTCAATAGCATATCCAATACAGCCAGCCTGTAATACAGCTGATAGCTCACAGATAAGAAATAAAGATTCTCCTTGTGTTTAAACATTCAGCACCTTTTTGTAACCATTGTGGAACTGAGATTTGGAATCAATAAGAACTGGAATTGATAAGCAGAATCGGATCCAATTAAACTAAAATGCATTAGATCTATTGATCGAGCACTGAAGAGATCATTTTTCAACAACAACAAAATGAACCAGTCTTTAATTTTGTTTTTGGTGTCGGTTACAATCTCTGCTTCTTATGGTTCTGTTGGTTACTATAATTCCCCCTCTGTGATTATTTTTTTCACTTAAACATGCATTTCCGGTTGGTTTTAATACACACTATTTCAGATTAGATAGGGGTGGGCAATATGGTAAAAATTTTATATAACAACATTTAAAGACTTTTTCACGATACGTGATTATTTATCATGTGATTAAAGCCAAAATGCATTGGTAGAAACTACTGCAACATTTACTATTCAAATATTATCCAATACTTAGTAAAGTGATTTATATTCATCAAAATAAACAGGACTAATTACTCTGTAGAATGACACATGAAGTTAAGTAAGTGTTCTTTCAAATAAAGAATAATAACAAAATTTAAATGATATAATCTGTGTTCACATTGTACTTTAAAGGCTCTGATACCTCATCATAAATATCTGTGGTGCAGAAAGGAACCCTCAGCATAATGAACTAACTATGTACTAACTCTGTGGCTTTTTTTTGCAGTCGTTTTGGGATTTACTGATTATGTACTTATTTTTACAGCAGCAATTTCCACCATACTCATGCTGCACATATGAGAAGATTTGTACTGAGGCAGTGGCTGTTTTAATACGTGCTCAGGCACGGTTAGAAATCATACTACATGCATAATTTGCCCAAGTCCAACTGAACCGTGCCCAAAGCCCACATCTTCATGCAGGCTCGAGCCCTTGAAGACAGTACAGAGCACGCAATAGTACAACTGACTGGACTTTGGCGATCAAACTTGCTCGGGCACTATACAGTTCACCTAGTGTGAGTACACCCACATTAGGAACTATTGGAAGAACTAAGCAAGGGTGTGTTTGTGTGTTTGTGAGAAAGAGGAAAACATTCTTGGATTTTTCCTTTTTAAAGGAGCGTACCTTTTATACATCTATAGCTAATACACCATCTAATAAAACACAAGGAAAATTACACAGACATGGTTTAGCATTCTTCAGCTTGTTCCTGCAGGTTTTGCACCTAATTATGTCTAACATCTCATCCTTATCATAAATTCTTCACCATACTAAAAGGCTGAGTTTAAAAAAAAATGAAAGTGTCACAGTTAGAGAGCAATAAAAGGTCTTCTTTGGTGTTTCTCAAACAGGAACGTGGGTCGTTTGGATTTTTAGTTAGTGTGAGATGGAGGACATCCTGTCTACATTATCTTTAGCAAACACAAAAAGATCAACCACAGAACACACTGCAAACAGTGTGTTACAAAGCTGGTTTAAACACTAGGATTCCAAAGAGGTTTGGCACAGTTAAACTTTCAAACTTTCATCTGTCACAAAGTGCACCACATAGTAACATCTGTCAAGATACATTCACTCTATTGAATACTTGAAATCGGGTTGGTTCGTGCTAATTTTTAAATACAGTCAATTTCGGTTTAATTGGACCACCGGTTAATGGGACCAGCCGCTTATTCGGACCAAATCCTAAAGTACCGAATCAAATCCTATTACATACGTGTAATGTTATTCGCTTATTTGGACCAAAATTCCGCTTAATCGGACCAAAGAACGTGTACAGTATGTAATAT
>JAUZSU010180516.1:0-24330 GCA_034780255.1 Parotocinclus maculicauda | reverse complement strand
CCCCCCCCCCCCCCCCCCCCCCCCCCCCCCCCCCCCCCCCCCCCCCCCCCCCCCCCCCCCCCCCCCCCCCCCCGCATCAGGAGGGGTATAGCTCTGTTACCCCTTACACAGCTCCTGTTTGTGTTTCATTTGAAAAAGCATTGAAAGCTCTTACCTGGGAACATTTACTAAGCTATTTGTTTGACCTTTCTTATGATTTGTGGTACCCAACTCCTGAGTGGCCCCTTGTCCCCCGAAATGTGTTTTGCACATGTAATTCATGTCCATGAGAACCATCTCATGATCAGGTGCTCTTTTTATCTTACAGAGCTCTACCAGGCACAGGTACTGCTAAATGTAATTACATAAGTTCACCAATCTCCCAATCTTAATGCTCCACTGCTCTGGATTAGGGTGCCTGTTACTTAATTGATCCATTATAACTGCTCTAAATAGTTTAAATGAAATCTTGTAACCAAGCATGCTAGCTACAGTATAAGGAACACTGTAAGGAACTGATCTGATTATAAATACATAATGAATAATTAACCAGCAAAATGTTGTAAATATACATAAAAATAAAAGTTCACTTTTAAGATTACAATAATAATAATAAGAAGAAGAAGAAGAAGAAGAAGAATGCACCCGGTTATGAAGAAGAGGCTTTCCTGTATTTATTTGGCTAACACTGTTCATCTGCACACTGATGTTCAGCATGATTCTTCAGATTTGGTATAAAGCAAAATAAGGTCCTCACAGTGATAAAAAAACAAAGGACCAAACAACTTAAAAAGCAGTCTGGAACCCTTAACATTTTAAGATAAGCAGATAAAGATGTAGGGTTTGAAAATGCACTACAGATTGTCTTTAAACTGGAGCAGAAATATGTATCAGTACCATAACACACTGCTTAATTTTAATAAAGCAATAACCATGAAACAATTACAGATTAAAAAACAACCGAAAAATTGTGCACTTTACAAAAAAAAAATAAAAAAAAGAAAGCATGAACATACACAACTTGACTCATATTCAAAATAAATACGATACGTATATATTTAATTCTTCTTCAGCTGGGTTATTATAAGTCCAATGTGTTAAAAAGTTTTAAAGCTTGTTTGCGCAAAACATTTTCATTCCGAGCCGGAAAGAATTCCACGTCCATAGAGACCTACCTCACTTAATTTGGAGTAAAAAAATACTCTGAAGTCACTGAATGACAATGACCGAACACACACACACACACACACACACACACACACACACACACACACACACACGATTACTGTTTGGATTCAGTCAGTCAGAACAGCATGGTTTTATCCTGTAGTGTGTGTTTGTCGGTTTCTAAGCACGAGTACAGGAGTCTGTTAGAAGGCTGTGTGTTAGATCTCATTGTGTGTGTTGTGATTAGCCTGGCGAGTCTGTAGGCAGTTCTGCTCATTGAGGAGTGAAGTGTGTTCATCTGGTGGCGTGTCTGTCACTGGGAGAACTAGTGTGTTATCTGAGGGAGACTGAGACACCGCAGGAGAGTTGTTCTCCATGCGCAGGGTCCCGCTGTCCGGAGACTGAGGGGAACTGTCCAGCCGGGATGCCATGAGACCGTTCTGGTACTGGGCCCGAGTGACCTGAAAGAAAACAACAGGGTTAGGGTTGGATCAGAGCTGAAGCACTAATATATTTACATATAAATACTGCCAGAGGGAATGAGCTATATAAATACAGTTAATAGAAACACTCGGTGTGTGTGTGTGTGTGTGTGTGTGTGTGTGTGGAGGCTGACCTTGACGATCTGCAGGTCTGTCAGTGCACGCACATTAAAATCTGGTATGTACTGGGAGGAGCTGTTCAGCTGGGTGGTGCTACCACTGATGGACTGAGACTCTGAACGATCGGTGTAATTCAGAGACGCTGAACGGTTTAGTCCGCTCATATGAGATGGAGAACGGAACTCTAAAACACACACACACACACACACACACACTTATATCAATATCGATTCATTCTCTCACACAGACACACAGTAGTCTGTCCCACTGTGACTCCAGTTAGTGTCTCTTGTTATGCTGTCTGGAATAAAAGTTTTAGGACTGCCTGGTATTAATATTAACTCCATCTACAATAACACCATGCAGAGCAGTAATGTAACTGAACAGCCACACACAGCTCCATGCCAGGCCAGCACTATGTTCCTCCCAGTGATCTGCTTCTGTTGGTTAATGGCAAAAGAGACACCAGTTACACGAATGCCTTTCTTTGGAATGTGGGAGAAAACTGGAGAACCGATAGAAACCTCACAATGACACAGGAAGAACATGCAAAATCCACACAGGCAATGCTGCCCAACTACATATGGGCATCTGAACACCAAACAACAGTATGCAGCAGGGTATGTCCTGTATTCCTGCTTTGTGCCTGGTGTCTACAGCACAGGATTTGATCAAAATATCCAATGCAGAAAAGTAATGAATAGAAATAAAAGGAGAAAATGTCAAGCATAAAACACATAGTAAACACTGAGTAACAGCAAATTAGGATTTTGCCTAAGGATCCTTTTAATTATACAAAATCAAGATGTGACTGCATTTAATAGGTTAATTTTGCCAGACTTTGGTTAAAGTCACCAACATGCTGGCTGTTACCTGGAAAACGAGAGAGCAGGGAACACCTCTTTAGAGAGAGGTGTGGAGGGTGAGAACCTTTCCCTACTGGATTGAAGGAAAAGCAGGAGACAGAACAGAGGATGGACAAAATGAGACAAAGCTGATGGAAAACATACCAAACCACATGAGTGTGTATAAAACATATAACAAAAAAACAATCATCACCAGAGAAACAGTAATGACTTAACAAATCATCACTAACAATAATAACCACTTCGCTTCATAATCTGTGAGAATTTGGAAAATGTATTCTATGTCTGACCCATAGGTGGCAGTGATGCATAACAGAAATGAATCCAGAGGAGCAGTACTGGAGCTCTTCCCATGCTCTGATGACGGGTGGCCCCTGGACTGGATTACACATGGATTATAAAGCTAAATTACTGTTTTTGGTTGTTCTCTGTAATGTCGTCACGTTCCTACGTGAAAAATCTTCTAATGTTGTTACTGTAAGTAAATAACCACTGAGTAGGACTTACCCACACACACACACACACACACACACACACACACACAGCATTCGCTATGGGCCAAACTGGGCATGAGGTGGCACTTATAATAGTGGGTGTTTTCATCTGTACCCAAGATACGTAAACATGAATACATCTAAAGGTACTTAGAACATGGACCACTATAGCAAACTAGTTCAAACTTCAATACCATCAACTGCCTTGGTTTTAAAGCACTATTTAAGCACAAGTTTTTATTTATACAATTTAAAAAACCTATTTACAAACAATTATGTATTTAAATTTTCAGTAACTTTAAAAAAATATTGTCCCACATTTCATGTCACTACTGTTTTACTTCATAGATTTTTTAGCCACACCCTTGCATTTTGGAAGAGGAAGTGAATCTGCACCCTGTACATCATGTCCACGTGGTGAGAACTTAGATCCTCTTGTGCTGTAGTAAATGGATCCCATAGTGTGTAACAATAACCCGAGATTTAGTCATTAAGCCTAAAAATAAAAATCTTACAATATAATGTGTTTGAACTGGCTCAGTTTTTTTTTTGTGCGCAAAAGGAATTTAAATTAAGAGGGTAAACAGTACCAATCAGAATATAAATACAATAGCAGATCTGCTGATATAACCTTCCATGATAGGATATACAAACAAAACTCAGATTTTGGGGAAACACCTGTCAAAATATTTTAAACTCTGAATTCAGTATAATGGTCCATTTATAAATAAAGAATATGTTAATGAAGACAAATGGACCAGGTTATCTGATGTGACACAGGAAGAACAAACAGATTTTTTAAATTGAACAATAAAATAATTTCTGTTAACATGAAGGCCTACGTGTCAATATCAGAGTAACTTGTAAATGATTCCTCGTCTGTTATACAAAGTTACTCTAAAACTGGTTTCTGACCATTTTGTGAATGTTTTTTTTTCTTTTCAGGAAAGTGATCACACATTAAAAGTAATGACTTTTTGCAGAACGTCTCAAGTAATCATAATAGTATGTTAGAAAAATGGTTAGTAATTATTTAATGGATTACTTAGAAAGTAACTCTACTCCATTCCTGCTGCTTACACTGAAACAACCTCATCTGAGAGAGAGAGACGGTGTGTGTGTGTGTGTGTGTGTGTGTGTGTGTAGGTAAGAGCAGTCTTACCCAGCGTGGGCGCACTAAGTGCCATAACACCATAGTAAGAGAAGGGCCCAGTTTCAAACTTCATATTCTCATGACCAGCTTCAACCTCCACTCGTCCCTGCAAACACACATTGATCAGAGAGCTTGATTACACACTCCTGATGGGTAGCTCACACACTGCACAGGACCTTAATGAGATAAAGAAGGTAAGTTTAATTGAACAAAAGCAGATGGGTACACTGGGTAAAAAGCTGGCTAATAATGAGCTGGTAAAGGTGTGGAGTACGTTACACTTTTCTGTCTGGATTAATGCTTTTTGAATTCCTTTCCACCTCGGGATCTCGTGTGTATAAAAGCAGGGGAAATTCACCCTCCTCATGAACTGCAGTCCAAAACAACGTGGTGATGGGCATCAGAAGAAACAGATTCTAACCCTCTGTCATGTAATAGGGTTAGGGCCTATTTAATGGGAACTGTCAATCATTACACAACAGTTCTCATTTAAAACTGAGGAAAGTCCAGATTTACTGCAATGGAAACCATTTTTAAGATAACGAAGGAAAGTTTGATGATAAAGACCTGACTCAGATATGTGTTCATATGATTCAGTCAGGAATATGATAACTGTAGCATGCAGCTAATCCTGCAGTGGATGATTGTGAGATTGAGTTTATTTAAAGCACTGTATTTAATGTTTATGAGATCAATGCTGTAATAGTATTAATAATCAATTATACCATTAGAGTCATGATACAGAGTGCTGGTCTGTCTCTCTCTGATTCTCTTTAAATACCACTAAAGGTCACTGTAAGAGCTTATTACAACTCCTAAGGAACGCCGCTGGGAACTGCTGCTGCTCCTCAAACCCTCCACTCATACTCCTCCTACCTCACTTTGTCCTCTGCTCATTTTAGATCAATCATATTTCCTCTTTACTAACCCTAAACTTTGCCTTTGGATTCACACATGTTTGCCACTTATATATTTGCCTGATTTTCATTTCCTAGAGCCCCGTATGAATAAGTGATGGAGAAGAGTGTTTCAGCACAGGTCATTTCAGTCCTGTCGACTTCCAGTTATTTTCTTTTATTCAAGCACACTCCATACTGTGTGTCAGAACGTGGTTAAAGGCAGCATTCAAATCAACATGTCATATTAAAAGGATTAAAAATCACCAGAAACTTTGTTTCTGCTGAACAGACTGTCCATAGACACACAGCCTCGAACGTTAACCCCCCCAGAGGAGGTTTTGGATGAGATTTTGCCTCACATGTGAATAGAAAGCCCCAGTACGGGGTGGCCTTCAGCTCCGGAGTCTTAACACACCTCCAAAACAAATGAATTAATCTTTCATAAAGGTCACACTCACACAACAAAAAAAAAACAGCAGGGGAGAGCGCTAATTGCCCCTAAAGGAATACTCCAGCTGTCTAACAAATCCATCTAATTAACACGGACAACAATTTCATCATATTCTTCACATCTGTCACCAAGTTCAAAGATCACTCAGTCAGTGGAGAACAGCCACCATGTAGATGTGTGAATCTTCCTTCCTTCCTTTTATCATGTCAGACAGTTTAGGAAGGAGTTCACCACTTTGCAACCATTTTTCTGTTGTGGGTCTCGTCACTTTAAAACATTTACATGTAAGCAAAACACCCCCCTCCTCCAGAGTCCAAGTTAAATACTCCATGTGCGAGTCCTGTCATTTTCAGTCAAGGGAAGACCATATACTCAGGCAGGGGGGTGGTGGTTGGGGGCTAATGACTATTTTAGGCAAGTATTGACATAACAAAGCTATTGTGTAATTTGTGTGTGTGAGAGAGAGAGCTAGGACTGTGATTGGTCTCTATTAAAGTTTACTGGCACACTAAGAACACATCAAAACACAAATATAAACACACACACACACACACACACACGTAAGGACCTGTGAATTAGTACTGAAACAACTCGTAAATTTTTGACTAGGACTTTGACTCTGTGCACATTTTTGCGTGTGTGTGTGTGTGCGTGTGTGTGTTTGTGGTTTTAAAAGGTTAGGATTTCACTATTCACCGACATTAGGCAATACAGATAAAAAGAGACGAAGGTGTATTATATAAATCAGGAAAAGCCTATATAAACAAATATAGCAGTTAGGTAATAAGGAAAAGTTTAAACAACCAGAGCTGTAATAACCCTGGAAGGATGGAAGTCTATTTTAACCCCACATACAGGAGGGTGGTTAGAGATCAGAACTGGAAATCTACAGAATATGGTATAACTTTTTGCGTTTGCTTTTTTTTAAAGCTTCACTGTACGTCCATCACACACATAGATCTATGTTCTGTATTTAAATTTGTTCTAATATCCTTATGTATTGCTTCCATGGATATAAACACAAAAAATAAACACACATTTGTTAAAAGAAAACCTGCAAAATCTTTGAATCAGCTGAGACGGCTCTTATTCTGATCTATTCTTATTTAACTGAGAACCCAAACAGTAGGTGAGTAACGGGTAAAAAGTAGCTACCTGAAGAATGAGGACAAAAAAGTCCACGGCTTTTCCACGCTGATAGATGTACTGCTGAGCTGATCGTTTGTCATTTTCGTTGAATTTGATCTCCTGGATCACATCAGGGTGCTTCAGGATCCTTAAAAGGATCTTCTCAGAGATCTGAGACTGGCTAAACAGATTTACTTCTGGAAAAGCAGGGTGGGAGACAGGGGGGTATGAGTGTTCATGTGTTGATGATGGGTGAATCAGAATGAATTAAAACAGACAAACCATAAATAAAAAGTTTATAAACGAACTTTTACAACATTTACATCACTGCTTACAAACAGCAAATCCAGAAAACTCACAGCAATGCACTGTCGGGAATGTTTTGACAGTTTTTATTAATTTTTACCTTTACCTATGTTTATTTCTACAGAAATGCCAGGGTGTTGCTGCTACAGCAGTGGAGGAAGATCTTTAGACCAGACTCTTCACTAAACGTTAAAAGTGGTTAATCAGAACTAGAGCTGGTAGTACATACCTATAATCACACTATGCATTCCTGCATGCATCCCTGTCTCTTATACATGTTCCACATGATCTTTTCTAAATCAGGACAATGATCTCAGCCTCCCAACCCCCTGCAGATCACAGACACATCTTTTTTTTTTTACCCACGTCGCCTCCCACCTGCCTGTGCTGGTGCACTTTTCTCAGCGCTATGACTCCATCTAATAGGGGCTTGTTACTACGAGCAACCCACTAACCATTCCGACCTCAGCAGGACACGGCTCAATGGCAAGATCATGAGTGATGCCCACAAATACCAGATTACCGCTCAAATCAAGCACCCCCACAAACTATTTCCAGAGGTTGTACAGATGTAATGATCAGTTCAGGATGTTTATTTGCTTCATGCACAGACCCTGTGTAAATCTGACATCATCTGCACAGAGCTGCAGCAAAAGCAGGAATCAGTGTTCTTACACAACCGCATTTTTAGCTTTGAGGTAACAGAATAATGGAAGGATTGTTATAAATATTTACTGAAATCACCTTCAGTTCTTCCACTTTACACCATTAGTGGATTAAGTTTTATTGAAAACACACTGGACTAATTATGATCAACGTGATTGGTTGATTATTGGTTACCTGTAGCGAGGAAGCGGTGAGCAGCTAACAGCAGCTGAGGAGAGATCTTAACTTTTGATTCGCTCTCTTGTTTGAAGGCGGAGAAGTCACGCTTGTTCTTATTGGGTGCCACCTTCTTTCTGGTACGATTATCAGCTAGAGTGACACATACACAATGTACGGTAACGGAATTCAACAAACATTCACAAAGCCAGTCAACTTTAATTAATAATACCTAAACAAACATATATTGACTGATCCTTACCAAGCAAAGGCTGTGACAAAGAAAAACAGTGACACTTACTGTAAAGATCAGATTCATCCAGGATCTCAGATTTAATGATCTCTTCAATCACATCCTCTAACGTGACTAATCCCAGCACCTCGTAGAACGGATCTCCCTCACCTTCACTGTTTACCTTCTGTACGATAGCCAGGTGGGACTTGCCTGGAAAAACATTTACAAAGATCGATCAGATTGAATGACTTTAGGCTGTCCTTCTTATAAGCTTCACAAGATGCTCAACACACACACACACACACACACACACACACACACACACACACACACACATCTATGTTATGATGTATTATGATTTATTTTGTTAATCACTGGGATTTAAAGTCATTTAACTGCACTCATATTGCTCATATTTCTGTGTGTGTGTGTGTGTGTGTGTGTGTGTGTGAGAGAGAGACATATGTTTTATCCGTCTGACCAATCTGCTGCA
The DNA here is from genome assembly GCA_034780255.1 of Parotocinclus maculicauda. Classification (NCBI taxonomy): domain Eukaryota; kingdom Metazoa; phylum Chordata; class Actinopteri; order Siluriformes; family Loricariidae; genus Parotocinclus; species Parotocinclus maculicauda. The sequence continues at coordinate 15,735 of JAUZSU010180516.1, read as the reverse complement.
ATACGCTGACAGTCTCCAGTCTCTGCACCGTTCCATCCAATTACACAGGCAAAACTAAAGACCTCCATCATCGCTGATTGCATAGCCACCGAGCACAAATTGAGCCGAGACGCCCATGTACATCCTTTCTGTTAACAGTCTGGCCTGACTTAAATTAAAACATGAAACTCTAAAATAAACAAATATACTTTGAGTTTACAGATATTTTGAAAGTCTGGTTTACATTCGTTTACTTAAATCAAAAGCATTCGGACTCATCAAAGACTTCCTTCTGGACATCATGAGGTCCTTCCCAAACAATTTAGAAAGCTGACCTGCCACCACAACACTATGTAGTAAGGAACACATGATACACATTTAGTATAAAGTGTGAATCACACTCTCTATGTATAACACCACTCTAGTTCAGACAGGAAGTTCATCACAGGGCTGGGTAGGGGTCACTGCTGCAGTGTTGGGAGGACTGGCCTTTCCTCCTTGAATGAACACAAAGTCTAAAAATACATAAATGCTGCTGCACCTGATGCCCTCACACCACTGACACATGACACTGATGTCTTGGTCCATCGCATAATTCCAGGGCCACGATGGTGCTATGTTGGCCAAGGACATAACATATAACATAACACTATCAGAGGGGCTACCAAGTCGTATTTGTTATCTACAGGAATGGACAGTCCAAAAATAGCGACAGCAGTGTGAAATTTGTAAATGACCCTGTTACCTAAGGCACATTACAGCAACACATTTCCTAACTTTTTAACATTTCCTAAGAATGTCTGTGTTGACGAGGGATCAGTCTGGAGAAGCTGCTCTAGTTTCCCTGTACTCTACGTAACAGCAGGTGTAGTAACATCATGAAAACGTGGCTGCTAAGATCAGATTCCACAGCCATGACTTCATCTAAAACACACTCAAATGCTCGGTTATAAACCAGATGAGTCAGCTGATTGTAAGCCTCTAATGTGAAAGACATGTGTTCTCTCATGTGCATTTTCCACATGCCAGTTTGTGCCGAGTCATCTCACCTGCTGCTGCAACTACTTCTGCTTCTACCAACCTACACAACGCCGTGCCAGCTTCCCCTCCTCCGACCCCCAATTTCTTTCTCACACATCCCAAATTGGACCAAACAGACCACAAAAAATAGAGTCAAACATCAACCCATCCCCAATTACAACAAAACACTACCTCTACAAAAACAAAATTAAAGAGGAACTGCTCTTCAGCACTAACATGTCTGTATGCAAAGACATTTTTTATGAGTTACCTCATTCATGTACAGAAAACACGTTCATGGATTTACAAGTGGTGTGTCTAACCAGCCCCATATAGGTCACCTATGAACCCCCATACAATCACATAGAGACACTTTAGAAACTCCAATTAACCTGGGATGTATTTGGATAGTGGGAGGAAAATGAACTACCTAGTGGAAACACCCACAAACACAGAGTAAACATGCAAACTCCACCTGTCATAACTGGGAATACTGGGATTCACCAAATATATAACCATGACTACGAGTTAATGTTCTGTAATAAAATGTTCAGTTTACCCAGAGAAGGTAAAAAAAAGGGGTCATGTGTTAAACCGACTGTTTTATCTGTTTAATAAATGACTTTGTGTTCAGGACAACATAAGCCGTTACATAAAGGAACAGCTTAAAGAAAAGTCAAACTTTACACATTAATTTCACTTACTGACACATACCTGGTGTTTTTGTACTAACTTTAAACTATTTTAAAGTGTAAACACACATCTCTCACTACACTACAGGTCATAAACATGGGGGAACATCTCCAGTCTTCCACAACTTATTATAAAATTATTAAAGAAAGCCATGATCCAAGGTCAAACAGTAAATATCATAAAAAAGTCATAAAACTATCAGATAATGATCAGGTAACTAATCTCCACATGAACACACCTGTATGAGTCAATAGGGTTATACTTTAGGAGAAACACTTTACTGGAGATATTTATCAGGCAGACGTTCCTGTGGTTCAGGGGTAAGAGGCAGCAGCGTATTATTATAACCTCAGTATGAACATGAATGTAACATGCAGATCAAGATGTTTGGTTACAGATCCCTGTGACAGACTGGTGCTTTTCTCAGGGTAAAACTCTGCCCATAAACAGGACCAACAAACATGAGATACTGAGGAGCTGCACTGGGCTATAACACTAACTCATTAGCACAGGTTTGTGTTCGAGACCAAGATGCATGATAGGCTTTGTCAGAGGGAGGGTGGGATAGGTATCAGACCTCTGTAATCCTGACCTGGACATTTGGGGTTAAAACACAGCCATGATTAACCTTAGTAAATACACAGAGAGCAGAACTTTCCTCTTCTCCAGGGGAAATGTGGGAAACGATAAACAATTCACAATAGTGACAGAAAGGAACTTCAGACTGAAGTGAAATAAAGCAAGAGTTTGGTTTTCTTGGAACAGAGAGCTGTACTGTTTAGTGATCTTATCTTTAGGGACTCTCATTCTAAGAACTAAATGCTAAACTGAGCTTTGTTTGATTAATTTTTCAGACTGTAAGGAAAAGTGTTTACATCTAACAAATGTCTAAATGAGTGATTCAACAATTCTAACATTATAACAGATTTGACATTAATGCACAATTCAGTAACAATAAGAGATCTACATTAATGCAATCAAACTTTACAGCACATAGAAATCAACGAAACACATACCTACTGGGCAACAATGCCAAGGTTTGTAGCGTCGTTAGCTGGAACAGGATAGGCTCGCTAACTCTAGCAAAAAGGAACGGGTGCTAAGTTCCATTAACGGACCTTCAGACCAGTCCCTAATCTGTTTTGTTCTAACCCTAACCTGAAGGTTTTGTAAAATGGCAGAACTTTAGCAGAGAAAATGCTGAGTAATGATGACATGTTTTACTCATTCACTTCTGTTTAAAGACCATTAATGAATCCATGCTGAATTTCATCCAGAGTGACTCTTACTCTTATCCTAATATCTGTGATCTGTTTTTGTTTTACTGTTTCAGTTCATTTAGCCTCCTATGTACACATTTCCCTCAGTGCTGGGATTAGCGGAAAGCCACAAATCACACGGCTGTCAGCACGTTAACGAGTCACACCAGAAGTGTGTGTGTGTGTGTGTGTGTGTGTGTGTGTGTGTGTGTGTGTGTGTGTGTGTGTGTGTGTGTGAAATCTTTCAGTAATAGTGCCAAGACAGAACAAGTGAAATAGCAAGTCTTAACTCCTCCTGTACTTGTCTATTAAACACCTGTCCACCTGTCCACTTCAGTGTTCCTGTCTGTCTGTCTGTCTGTCTGTCTGTCTGCCATTGCATAGTCAGCATAGGAAAGCAGAAGAATGAGAGAAAACAACAGACAGACAGACAGACAGACAGACAGACAGACAGACAGATTACACATCCTATTAGACTGAGAGACTTAGGACTTGACTGCCCCAAACACAATCCACTTAGCTGCATGTCAATTTTGGGATGATTAATCCCACGTGACAGATGGATAAACAAACAACAAGACAAAGGTTGGTCTTCCATCGTTAAGAAGAGGTGTGCCCACCTCCGAGTGCCCACTCCCAGGGGGACCCCCACAACCAACCCCACACACACTCACACAGAGTGATCTAATCCTGGATTTGTAACTCCCAGTATAGAGTAGAATGTTTATGTGAAATCATATTTTATCATTTTAAAAGCAAAACAGGCCAAATCAGGATTATGGGGTTTTGCTCTCACAGGACAAACAAGAGGAACAAGTGATGGGGCCAAGACACCTAAACCAAAATGTGACATCTGCTCCTGTTTGTTATTAATTATGTTGATCAGTGTGTTAATCTGTGATCCCTCAGCGCTTGGTAAATTCACTCATGTTCATTCTCATGAGCGTTTGGAAACAATGCTTACACACGCTTCGATTTTCGCTTGTCACTGCACATTACTTGGCTGATGATCAAGCAGGAAAAGGCGAGCTCTTACATAAGAGAGAGAGAAAATGAAAACTGTCCATGCAGCAATCTGAGACCAGCAAACACACTGTCCTACAACTGAACCAGACAAAATGTAAGCAACCACTTTAACACAGCTTATGTCATCATGTAATGACAAAAGGGTTATGGCTAAATAATTAATCATATCATAATTGTGATCCTACTCATTTAATTAAAGACTCGTCCCAGAACTTAAAGTAAGGCAGGTGACTTTAATAAATTGTTGTAATTATACAATTAAAGATAATGCCCGTCTAAAGAGCATTCCAGTTAGTGTAGAGTCAGAAGGACCTGACACGGCTGAGGGTACTCCGACTGTCGCCTAGGAGCAGAACAACAAGAACATTCAGCTCAGTCCCTGTAAGATCTCACAGTAATGCTGAACTCTTCTCTACTCCACTTTATTATCCACATTCTTGAAAGATGGTTATGAACTAGGGTTAGGACCAGAGGTAAAAGTCAATTATCCAAGAAACTGAAGATGTCACGCAAATACGTCTAATAACTCCTGCACTGAAAGAAGAGGGAACTGGATCAAATGAGGACCTAATAAGCAGAAGGCCCAAATGCACAACTGCACAAGAGCAACAGATCTAGGTCTTTAGCCTGAAAAACCAAATACTTACAAATCCACAGGTGCTAAATTAGTACAACCTGGTCAGGTACTCCACAAAATCCAGCTTGCGGGAAAGAGGGGAGGTTGGACAGGGATTATCTCTCTGCTGCCACAACACTAATAAGTGAAGTGCAGGCAAAGTTAGCAGATGGATTCTGACGGGAGTGTTTGGGGTGAACACAGTTCTGTAACATGGAGAACCAGGTAGAGGTTCCTCTCATTCTGGTGCTGTACTCAAACTCAGACCCAGTGTCGGTACTGAATGAGGTGGCTGGTGCTGCAGTACAATAAAGCCTGTGTAGCAACATCACAATGTTATTTCATCCTACTGAAATGGAAAGACGAAATGTGCAGCTGTTTGCAATTTAGTTTTATAGACGCCTGCCTCCTGTACCGTGCCACAGACACTGCAGGACACCAGAAGATCTGATAAGATCTATACTGAGGAGTTACTCTGTAGTATTAAGTGCAGGGTTTAATCATTGTGACATGTGCATTTGTTATATGCTCTCCCATAACTGTGGCTCCTCTTGCCCAATCAGGGGTTCTACAAACACAACAGATCACGCCGGAGGAAAGAAAGGTTAGACCGGGATCGGCCCCTCCGTCTGGACAAGCTCACGCCACTGAGCAAAGGCACTGGCACACGGCAGGAAACATCCACAGGGAAGTGGGCGTGACTAAACAAAGGTGAGAAATGGTGTGCCAATCATTTCAGAGTTTATTGTACATTCCAAAACCCTGTGTGTTCTGGCCTAAACTCTATAACACACTGATCTATATTGTTAAAGACACAACCTTTACCACCGAGTGTGGTATTATTCATGCAAACAATGCTCTGATTGTATTATTTCGGCAGTTGTTTTGATTTTTATCTGGTTGTGTCGTGATTTGAGGATAGAATTGCAACCGATAGTTTGTCATAGATTGAAAGACACTTTTTTTTTCTCTTTTTTTTCTTTCTTTTTTTTGGTGAGCAGTTTGCTATCTGTGACTTTAATGACAGGACTCTAGATGCTCAGTTAGTTAGATGTATTAATTTTAATGCACTTAAAGTACGACTTTATAGAATCATAAATTACTTATCAATAACATTTTACTATTTAGTTCATTTAAATTGATAAAATTATTTGTGCTTAATTATAATATTGCAGTGCATGAATGGTAATACTGATTTTAACATAAATCTACAAATTACTAAAGTAAAGTAACCAGTGGAATATAACTAGGTTTATCAAAGCACAGGTTTATTTTATTCTAGGTGTCTAATTTTTCCATTATAGTAACAAAAAGATAATATAAATATTTTAAACAATGAATTTTTCTCCAGGGTTTTCTGCATAATTAAATTGACATGACATCTACGGGTATATTTGGTACAACAGCAAAACGTGGTTCAATATACTGCTCACAAAACTTTTAAAATGTACTTGCATTTTAAAATGTCATGAAATATCCCCTAATATTTGTGAGCAGTGTATATTAATTCATTAATCAAGCTAAACGCTATAGATGTTTATTATTACCATACAGTATATCATATATTGCATTACATTAGGGGAAAAATCTAGCCCACTTTAGAACCATTTGGCTTGCTGGTCTGTCCCACAGGGAGTTGTAGCACCCTTTAAGTCGTCTTTATCGCCTCCGATGATCTCGAGCCCATATGGTGTCGCTGTCCTGCGATAAGGAAACACCCATTGAATAAGAACGACAGATAACAATCACTTGTAGTGTTTAACACCTGTCTGAAGTACTCGCTCACTGGCAGAGTGATGCTAACCTTACTAAAACTGCCATTAGCCTTTAATAAACAGCAGATCTGTGACTGAGATGAAGATCAGAAGAAGCTACAGTAAACAAGTCATTTGAATGACAAACTTATATATAGTGCTTAAGCAAAACGGGGTTTATTTAAACTTGAATGTAAGCACAGGTTTGCAGACATTTGAATGGCTCTTCTAATTGTAATGCTATTGTAGCTATACTCATCGGTCACTTTATTAGGTACACCCTGCTAGTACCAGGTTGGTCCCTTTTTTGCCTTCAGAATTACTTTAGTTCTTTATGGCACAGATTAAACAAGGTGCTGCAAACAATCCTCAGAGACGACTAAATGCACCGAGTTGCTTCCATGTGATTGGCTGATTAGGTAGTTCTAGAGCTTTTGTAAATAGTATTTAAGGACATTAAGCAGAAAGTGTGCCATATTAGCGCAGTAATACACAGACTAATCACATATGGATTTGATATTTCGGCATCAATGTACCGCTTTAGACGGTTCATGAAGTCGACTACTTGTTGGCATCCACAGCTGCTTAGATTTTTGGCAGTTATTGTTTATTCGTGAATTCTGTCTTGTCAATTTCAGGCCTATCTTTATCATTGAGTCTTCAGACAAATCGAAGCCGAAATGTGGCAGAAACATGAGGAGACCCCAAGTGACCTGCAGTTCCAGAGGAGAGGTGATGGCGAGGTGAAGTGTGTGTGTGTGTGTGTGTGTGTGTGTGATTTATCTCTTTATGCAAACCAAATGTCCCTATATGATGATAGCTTGTCCTCAAAATTGTTGATATACAGTATGTGGATATTTGTCTGGTCCTCACCAAAAAGAGCCTTGTCCTTTTCCTGCTTCACTGAGGCCATATCTACCCCCAGACAACATGGACAAATTAAAAGGTCTGAACCAAGTGATGCCAGTTAGAGGTAGCTGTTGTACCTGGGTAGGTCACCTCAGCCAGAAAACACCACTGGGACACCAACCCAGGTCATGGCAAAAATGTCCTTTGTGACATATAGTTAAAGTTGGGATTCACAAAAATATGGGGATATTTTAAAATGAACGTTTTCACAATAATTTTTTGAGAGCAGTGTACGAAAGATGATAAGGGACTGTGTGTGCATTGACAGAAATACAAGGCCACTGTACATTAAAATATATATACCAGTTCACAAGCTTCAACGGAAATGGATTAAATCATGTAATTGACATTTTTGTCATAAATATTTCACTGATGTTGACGTGGCAGGAATGTAGAGCATTTTGTCTCGGAGCATCCTGTCCTTCCGAAACAAAGGTGACAGAGAGGTGAGGGCTATAACAAAGTGTGTGTGTGTGTGTATGTGTGTACAGTTCTAATTACTTTCTCCTTTTTTAAAAGAAAAATGGCAACTTTTATTTGAAAAACTAAACAAAACTCTTGCTTTAGGTTACTGTGGTTAAAAGTGTGCATGTGTGCGTGCGCGATGTTAGGAAATGTTGTCGTTTTTTGCTTGTGTGTAACATTGTGTTTTCACTTAATTGCTGCTGCTGCTTTTTTTTTTCCAAAATTGCAAATTGAGTTAATAAAGTTACAGGTAGGTGTAGCATGATTTTTTTTTGCTACAGTAGTTCATAATTGTTGTTATTATTATTATTATTGTCCTTAATTCCATATGTAATGGAAAGTCTAGAAGACTTCACTTACACAATTATTGTATTACTGTTTTTGTGTTTATCCCCACAAGGATAGAAAAACATGGCATTTCTTATCTTGTGTGGACATTTTGATGTTTCTCATAACACAATTTAGGGCTCGGTTTAGGTGCTGCATGAATTGGCTGCAGTAAAATTATGCTAACAGAAAGTACTTCAGTGACAAAAAGTGTGTGTGTGTAGGTAGCATCACCAATTTCTACAACAGTACACTTAAACACAATACTGAAAGTTGCATGTCCTTATACAACTTGAGCACTAAATGCTTTAGAAAGGATAGAACAATGTGACAATTATTACCCTTAGTTGACATTATACACGTCCTCACAATGGAATTTGGGTTAGATTTGGGTGCAGCATTAATTAGCTACAGTAATACTATGCCAGCAGAAAGTACTTCAGTGACAAAAAGTGTGTGTGTGTGTGTGTGATTGTTTTTACTAGTGGTGACAGATACAACGGCTGAACGCGTGCATGTAAGTCATCCTCTTGTCATCGCTATCGTGAGAACAATGACGACCTGCTTCAGAGGGTTATTCCATCTCTCACACACATGTACAGTGTGTTTGTCTGTTAGTCTGCACATGCGAATAATCGTTTGTCATTTGCCGCTGTCGGTAGAGATTTTTCAGAGACTGTACGAGAATGCAGTGCGGTGTCCCCTAAAGCCCAAATGGTCCTTTCACCCCATCATTCAGTTTATTTACAGCTCCAGATACATTTAACATCACTGTTCTGTGTTCATACCTGCAAGCTTTGTGTTCTTCGCCCACACTGAAGTTTGACGTTTCACCCATTAAGTTGTCTGACAGCGTGATTAGTTTCATCACGGAATGTATTATAGCTTAGTCCTTATCATTATTGACGCACTAGCCTTACGTCATGCTGTACTGTATGATTGCTGAAATTGTTTCACAGTTGTAGGTCGTTTAAATTAGAGCAGAATCAACCTGTCCTGAACTGCAACTGTCTTCTGAAAAACCAATGTCTATTAGTTTCCTTAGTTTGGTTACTTTTAAGTTAAGGGTTACAGATGGCTGCAATAATTGCATTGATGTAAAGTCCTCACAATGGTAGTGAGACAAACGTGTGTGTGTGTGTGGGGGGGGGGTCATGGGTGTCAAGTAGCATTATTTAACCAGTAATTTATAAGTCAACGGACATTTCAATTAAATATAGTAATATTGTGTGTATAGACGAGACATATTGGTATGTAGGACTTTGTAAATGAAAGTTGAATGTGTAGTGTTGTGGTTTTTATTAAATATTCTGTAGTTTGTGGTTAAGGATGCAGCATGAAGTCTCTCGTTACATGAGGTTTCATAAAACACTAGCCACATAAAATGTACATTAAATTAGTGGCTTACTGGCTGTAAAATCTAAACGCCTTTTTAAACATACACAAAATATAATATGATCATATTTGGAATTTGCCAGTTAAGGGCCTCGGGTAACCTTTGACTTCAAAATGTCCAAAATATCTTTTGTTTGTATTCGTATGTGATTAAACAGGCTTTATTTCGAAGGCGAACCCAAATCACACTGGCCGGTCTGCATGCGTGCGTGCGTGCGGGTGTATATGTATGCACGTAGACCCACTGACAGAGTCGAACCCAGGTAGGAGTGTCTGACTTTGTGTTCTTGTCATCGTCCGTCCGATCTCGCGTCTAAACCCTTCTTTCAGGTCACTGTTTGTGTTTGTACGAGCGTAGAAGCGCGAGCGTCTGGAGGGAACAAAAAAGCACAAACAGGAGGGCGGCTAAAACCTTTCCATCATCTGTCTGTCAGGGTGGATAATTATCACCCTGCTCCCTACACCCTCTGAGTGCATACTTTCATCCCGTGTGTTGAAACAGAAGCTTCGTGTGCATTCAAGTTAATGAAATCATACATTCTCGCCCCTATGACGCCGAGGCGATGCTGGCAGTTTTTTCCGCAGTCGTGGATGAAGGTGTTTGCGAACGATAAGTCACTGGGGATGGTTCTACAGTGGAAGACGACGAGAGATGGAGGGACCACTTGAAAACACAATGCCCTTCTCACCCCAGGAATGGTCAGTCGGCCAGTATCACTTCATCCTGGCCCTTACAGTAGTTCTATCTTATACTGATGAGTTGTAATCTGATTAGGGATATCACTTCAATTGTGGCTCAGAGCAGAGAGGAGGAGGCACTACTTCACCTGTTTTAGTTATATATATATATATATGTGTACGTTTGAGTCATATAATCTTTTTTCCCTGGTCTCCATTATAATTGGCGGTTTGTGGATTCCAGAGGCACAATGAGGTGAAGAAACTGTGGTAGCCTAGCGGTTAAGGTACTGATCCAAGGGCCAGAAGGTCCACGGTTCAAATCCTACCTTCCACTTCTACTATGTACTATTCTACTATGCATGTCTGTGAGTATTTGTGTACTCATCACAGCTTTTGTTTGTGGAGCTCTTTTTTTTTGCATGTCATTACCTTTCATGCTCTAGGTTATTTATTTCAAGGCGTATTATCGATCAAACTTATTAAAAACAATAATAATAATAAATAAAAATGCCATGATAGGCAGTCACTACTTCTGCCACAGTAATGTGGGCATGTAAGAGCTGAAGTACTGATGCTCCCATTATTTAATGAGTGATTATCTGAACTCTATTGACAACACAGATGCAAATCAGAGCCATTCCAAAATTTACCAGGGTCTTCCTTGGCCAATCCCACATCTTTCTAATGAGTGCTGATGAAAACACAGACTGCACCAAATGCACACAGAAACCCAGGGACACGTCAGAAAACTAAAGCAATTGTGGTGAAATTTGGGATTGCCTGTCACCCTTATTGATATTTATATTTAGAGGATTTAGCTGTTACAATCCTACAATTGAAGCAATTGTGGGTTCAGGGTTTTGCTCAAGGACACAACAGTGGCAGCCTAACAGAGGTGGAATGTGAGCTCTGGACCTTCTGGTCTATAGTTCAGTATCCTTAACCACTAAGCATATAAGGTACAATAAAAGCTATTGTTTGTTTACAGATTTGCCCAAGGCCAAACAGTGGCTGCATGGCAGTGCTGAGATTGCAACTTTTTAGCCTATATTTAGACATTTCTAAGCCAAAAAACTTCAGGTGTACTCATTTTAGCACAGTATTGCAAGGTTTGGAACACTTTATATAACCTGGTCAGTGTGGCAGCCCTGGTAAAGTTACAACTTATTTATTAAGAGAAAGAAATACACTTTAATTCATTCATCTTCTATACCTGCTTAATTTAATTCAGGTGTGAATCAGTTCTAGACTGGGTACCAGTCCATATTTCTGAAAAGTTTAAGGAATATATTTTCAAAAAGAAAAAAATGGTTGAGGAAATAAAATAAAATTTGGCTTTTGCCATAAATGATCAAGTATTTTCCACCCACAAAACTATCTGTGACCAATGGAATTTATTGAAATGCTTAAGCATCCTACCAAATGCTTTAAAAATATATTTCAGTGAAGCAGAAGCCAGACCTAATCACTAACATTCACATCCAGTAAAACAGTTTAAAGCTCCTGGGTTCCTGACAAGATTCCTGCTGTTTAATCATGCTAGATACGACTATATGCTTCTTCTATCTTCATTTTTCCGCAAGTCTATCTGGACAGGGGTGTCTGCTGAATGCTGGAAATCCAAATCTTGATTTAGGTATTAAATTTGTAGCTTTTGTTGAAGCTAAATATTACTTGATGGCTAATAGTTTCAGTAGTTTAACAGGGACTAATTAAATGTCAGATTTAAATCTCAGATTTACCTATGTCTAACACAAAACCTTGGGCTTAAATTAATCTCTTCTTTCTGTACTATAGGAATTCCTCCTCTTGTTTATCTTGCTTCTGTTTAGTGCATGTCTGAAAGCCTCCCCTATCCCTGGACAAGTCTCATGTTCTCTGTTGTTTGTTCCTGTGGTTTGTAAATCTCAGGGATTAGGGGAAGGTGGGTGATCACTCGTTTTTAGCACTGTGTGAAGGATTTCAAGGGATTTAGAAAGAAGGAAGTGCACTTCAGTCTCCTTTGTTTCCTTAAACATCTTCATCCTGAGCTAAATTAGTGACATTCCCTGTAATCCCGTATCTGTCATCATCTTACATTATATGAGAATTCGACCACACCGAGCTAGCATCTGTGAACTTATTTGGGCATTTTTAAGGAACCAAAATAATGAATTATGGAAAGCATAGCAACCAGGCATAATAAAAATGTATGGCTTTATTTGTTTGATTAAGGATCAATGGAATAATTTAGAATAAATGTGATGGACAGGTGACTCATGCATACATCTGTAGCTTGTGTACTCAAAAAATGAAAAGTCAAGATTTCCACTCATGTTTTAACACTGCTTTACCTGAGCTGGAGCATAGGGGTTTCCAGCATTGATACCTTGGAAACTCCTTATTTTTTTTTAATTTAATTTTCACACAATTCCTTACAGTAGCCAGAGAACATATTATACTTTTATTTATTGAGGAAATTGATCCAATATTACATCTGAGGGCAAATGTGTGAAACTTTGGGGTTAACAGTTAATTTGAAGGTGAAATTAATCGTGTTTCCACTGAACATGATAACAATTTAAAGAACAATCTATCAAAATCTAAACTTCAAGGCGTTTGTGGAACTGTAAATGCCATGAATTTGTAAATGTCAAATTAGTTCTTGATGCGGTCAGTCTGGAAAATGATACAAGACTGCATCGTAAAGGTTTGAACAAATCTGCAGTCACAATTTGTATACAAATAAAGGAAACTCAAGACCATGATCCTCCCCAGGAGTGGTCACCCAACGGATATCGCTCCAAGAGCAAAGCGCACAAGATTGTGAGGTAACCAAGGAACCCAGGGTAACTACAAGGCAACTAAATTGCCTAATGTTAATGTACATCAGTCCAGTTATTAGGAGGAAACAGAACAACAGCTGTGTGCATGACATGGTTGCATAAAAAATCCACTGGTCTAGATGAAGAACATTGCTACCTGGCTGCAGTTTGCTAAAGGTCACACACAAGTCAGAAGGCTACTGGGAAAATTTAGCAGACATGAAACAAAATCTTCCTGGAGAAAGAAACTCTACGCATTAGAACCTTATCCCATCAGTAAACTCGGGTGGTAGTAACATGACTAGGGCCTATTTTGCAGAAATCTGGACAAGGAAGGCTTGCCATCATTGGTGGGACAATTAATTCTGAATTATTACAGCAAATTCTACAGGGAAATATCACAATAGCAGCATGGTAGTGACTCTAGTTGTCTATATAATAATAATAATAATTTATGTACAATAATTGACTTGAATGTGCTTAATAGTCTGAAAGTCAATGGCCTGATCTTAATTCAATAGCAGTGTTGTAGAAACAGAAAATGTGAGGAAACCCAGCAAAATCCCTAAGGTTTTTGTGGGATAAAATGCCTCCAAGTTGCCAGAAATGTTTAATTGTAGGGGCCGGGTGAGCTAACGTAGTAAACCACTGTGCTGCTTGGGCTAAATTGACATTTTGTAATTCTTTTATGCAAGAATGTCCATTGGGCTATGTCAGTTTTGACCAATTTTGCAACCATCTGTACTCTAATCACTAATACTGTTTGTAACTGAAGGCACTCTACATATCATTTATGCATTGACAAATAAAATGGGACAACCTCAGTAAAGGATAAATTTTTCCAGTACTACTAAGCTTGTAAACATGGTATACACTTATCAGCCATGTTATTAGACACCTAAATAGTTGATACAGCTTGTAGGTGTACCGTCATGTTATTCCATGCATTCCTAAATCTGGATCTCGACTCGATAATAACATGACTGAGCAGTTCCTAATGAAGTTCCTGCTATTGCTCCTAATGTGGGCAGTCAGTGTATATATACCATTTAGGGGTTAAAAGGTGGCTCTCTGGCTCCTTTCACCAGTGCACTCCATCAGGCTATTACCCACCTCTGCAGCAATAACACCCCCCACGTTACGGCTGATAATACTAGCGCTGAGAAAACACCAAGGTAAATTCCTTCTCTTCCATCCCACCTCCTTTTATTGTTTTCTCGACCCCCTTTATTGCACATCTTGCTCTTCTGCTTTCAACACCGACATCTTTTAAAATCGTTTATCTACACCGCGCTCCAAAAAAATCCATCACGATTAGCGTTATTAACGCTGGCGTTTTTATAGACTGATTCATTCGAAATCAACTCTAACATGTCACAGCTTTAAGCCTGGCTCTGGTTAAGAGAAAAAAATGGCCTTTTCTCAGACTGAATCCCCAAAAAAAGAATACATAAATGCCAGGCAGATCGATTGGCTGGCAAACTTGGCGCGATGGCAAAGGACATGCCTTCCATGGCGAACACGCGTCCAAAAAGATGAAGTATGCAGTGTTAGGGAAGCAACACAGCTCATAACCAGGCATGTTTTCCATATACAGGGACTCTGGCTTGTTTTGCTTATTATTATTTATGATTCATGACTGCTCGGACCAGTTTATTAAAACGCTTCTTACTAAAAAAAAAAACTCAGATAAGGCCTGTTTTAAAACTGCCTCTTTGTCTTGATGTCACAGCGGCAGATCGCTGTTATTGCTTCCAGATGAGCGATATTAATAATCAGCCGTGCATATCTAGTAAAGGCAGCGGCACTGCGTAGTGCAGATGAAAGGGCCTGTGTGATTTGGGACAGAGCTGACCCCATGTGCTCAACATTATGATATTGGCCAATGCGTGCTTTTAATAGTGGAGCGCATCGTTTTTAATCACCGCACTCCCAATCAAATGCCTCTCTGGGTTCTAACAGCAGATTAAGTGTCAGGTCGTATTAAAAGGCGGATTGCTTAAAAGAGACAGACAGAGCATGAATTGTGGGAGCTATGCAGGGTTTTATATAAAAAGAAACTCATAAACATCCAAAAATACACAAGAAACAGAAACCTCAGCTGTGATTATTGGCTAGATGGAAGAGAAGGATGTTAAAGTCAAATCTAGCAACTGAAGCCAAATCAAAGGCTAGAGCAAATCAGTTTTCAGCTATTGCCCTTCCCCAAACTGTTGTCAAAAGAACCAATTTTGTTATGTAGCACATCTAAGCATCACAATGTCCCAACTCACTCAAAAACAACCCCAGACACTTTACCTCACTTTTTATCAGACGCCTTTATCCACAGCAACTTACAATGAATACAATCTTACAATCCATGCAATTGTGGGTTAAGGGCCTTGTTCAGGGACCCAATTGTGGCAGAGGTGGGATTTGAACCGTGGACCTTCTGGTCCATAGTCCTTTACAGTTGACACTAAATCTGCTTGTTCACTGCTTGTAATGCAAATATCTAATCAGCCAATCACATGGCAGCAATACAACACATTTAGTGATGTAGGCATGTTTAATGTGTGCCTCGTATCTTCTTTGTGTAGTTTTTCTTTATGTACTTGCGTTCCGCTAACCACATTCCAATCATGCCACAATGTGTACGTGTTTAACGGCTCCAATGCGTTTAGCACAGCACTCTGGGAAGTGTAGTTTCTTTACTCATAACACACAGGCTGGAGTGAGTTGGAAAAACGACCATTTAGCTTTAGGAAACCTCTAAAAATGTGTTTAAACTCTTGAAATACATGTTTGATGGAAATCCTAATGAAAAA
>JAUZSU010180505.1:0-12597 GCA_034780255.1 Parotocinclus maculicauda | reverse complement strand
AAAGGGTCTGAATACTTATGACCATGTGATATTTCAGTTTTTCTTTTTTAATAAATTTAGAAAAAATTCTACATGTCATTTTTTTCTGTAAAGATTGGATGATGAGTGTACATTAATAAGAAATAAAATGAACTTTTTTGATTTTAGCAAATGGCTGCAATCAAACAAAGAGTAAAAAATTCAAAGGGGTCTAAATACGTTCCGTACCCACTGTATTAGTATTGGATTAGTATTTTGTTTTGTAACAACATGTATGAACATTGTTTTTGTGACCTAAAACTTTTGCACAGTACTACACATAGCTGGAAAATATTAATCAGCTATTTTGCCACATTTAATAAATGTGTTAATTTACTGCATGTTAATTGCCCTTGCCACTTTTAACTTTAGTTAAATTATTGATTTAGTGTAACATGTAAACTTGTTTCGCAGCAATAACACAAAATAAGCAAACATATTGTGTAAAGGCGTGACTTTTCATGCGTGCATGCAATCAAAGTAAGAAATATACAACGTGAAATATACATAATGGAAAACAAACATGCAAAATGTATGCGTAAATAGTAAAAAGTGGCAATGAAACTTAACGTGCAAACATCATAACTTTTAATTGCAATAGCAACAAAAGGTACATTTCCAGCCTCCCCTCCTAAAGCTTGATCACTTCCACAATAGGGGATACCTGGGGGGGTGTCTATGGGTATGCATAGTATGCACTGCACACCACTGAAGTTCATACATGCTCAGTTTTTACCTAGCAAATGTACACCTATCCTGCAAAAAGGCAGCCGGCCTGTTCAACCTAATGTTATTAGACACAACCGCCACATGTCCACCACTCTCCAGACAGTATATGCTTAAATATATCTGGTTGGGGTTAGTGTTGCTAAAAGATGTTTTATCCATCATGAATGAAAGAGTTCCCAAGTACCCTTATTAGCCCAACCATGACACTGGCATTGTAAATACTTATGGCACAAGTGTTGCTGGAGGCTTAAAGTACTGTATTCATTGCTTTATTATACTAAATTACAGTGTCTGTACACTTTGTAGATACTTTGCTCAGGACTATATCTTATACATAGGACTATATTTCCACTATTTTGTTGTACTATATTCTTAATTAATTGTCAAGTTCTGACAGTAGACTGCCATTTTCCACATGGTAGCAAGACTGAGATATTATAGACCAGTGGGTGTGTGTGTCAGTACCACCGCTGGTCGAGAATGGTCTACCACTTAATTATTGGTCAGTGGTGGTGGTTTTCTTGTAGACTTTTTCAGTGATGGATCTTGCACATGGCTGATGAGCTTCTTAGTGATACATACAAAAATAAAGCCATGCGTTTGTGATAGTGTGCACATATATGTGGTGGGAATAATGTGTGACAAAAGAACATCACTTCAGACTCATAATTATGAAACTGATTATTCAAGAGATGTAGATTTTCTCACAGGCAGCTGGCTGAGTGACAACCAACAATGAAGAAATGCAAATGTACACAAAAAGTGATAGATTAACCTTGGACAAAGGTACAGATACACGCAGGTAGTTTTTCTGACCATGAATTTGAGAATAATTGACTAAGGTCTACATGCAATATCAGCGTAAAACACAGAATATACTTTCTTTCATTTGTACATTCTTCAGTTTACAGCATCAATGATGTTAAGCAACATCAGCTCCTATGCAAAAATAGTAGCTCAGCTGAAGACAGCATGTACCATTGAGCAGATGGACAGCTGGAGATATGGAAATTGGCAATGCATTGTACTTGCCTAGCAGTCTGTCAAAGTGGATTTAATTTAATGCAAAAGCATACATTTTATATTCCTGTTTACCCATGCTTGCTTGCATGGTTGTGAGACATTGGTACTGAAGAAAACTGATTTTTTTTAACCTGATTGCACAACCCATCAACTGTTCATTGTATTTCACTCGCCTCTTTGTGTCATGTTGAGTTTTAAACAGAAACTTCAGGCTAGAGTTTGTCAGTTTATTAGGTGTAGTGATAGAGGAAGTAGTAAATAGAAAACTGATATGTCCAGGTGAGAGTTTGTCTCCAGAGCTTTAGTGGAAAAACACAATGTACTTGTCACTCCATCACTGTACCATTACCTCCAATAAATCTGCAGTAGGCTGACAGGAAGCATGAGCAGCTGAGAGCAGCCTTTTATTCAGCCTTCTGATCTTGCCAAGTAGCCGAGAGGCAGGGCAAATGACTCAGGCCAGCTGTACACCTGAACATGAGCTCTACCTCTAAAAACAATATAAAAAACACAAACTTGCACCTCAAGTTTAAGAGCAAAAGAAAAAAGATGGTTCAGCATTTTGGCCAATCCTGAAAATAACAATGATTTGTGAATGTTATTTATCTCCGCTTTTAGGAAAAATGTGTTAGATTGGTTTACTACTCTGAGTACTGGTAGCTGTTTTCCTGCATTCCTGCAATGAAGAACTAGCTGGAGGCAATAACTAACCAAAAATGTGACAAGCAAAGCTAAGCTATTCAAAAATCGTGTGAATGAAAATGTGGAAAGCCAGAAATGGTAAAATATGAGTCTTTAGTATGGAAAACATAAAGGTAATAAGAAAGGTAAATAAAATGGCAGAAAAAATGTATGAATAAATATTTAAAAGGTTGAACAGATGTCTTTCACTGACAACAAGGCAGACCCAAAGTGTGTAGTTAACAATATTTGTTTTTATTATTATTCTTTTTAGCCTAAACCACAAGCAGGTTTACTAACCTGAAATGAAAGAAAAATCACCCAGTACAGTACATCGTACAGTACAGTATGGTTCCGGTATTTTGCAGATGCAATCTCTAAAAATATCAAATAAGGAAAGTGTCAAGGTTTACCCCTATTTATTTTGGTCAGGGTTACAAGGGAGGGTGAGAAGCCTAACAAAGGATAAACAAGGCACAGGCAGAGGTACACCCTGGATAGGGCATTAGCCTATATCAACTTTCTGTAAACACATCAATAAACCTTCATGTTACAAAACCTTAGCCAGTTCCTGCAGCTGTTTTTTACCAATGAACCTGAGCCTCAACAATTTAAGACAAAAACAATAAAATGCAGTTCAATTATGCCACTACTAATGAATCCCCAGATTCATCAGTTATTACTGTTTCCTCCCTATCTATTCAACATTTATCACACCCCCAACAGCTCTAACTCACATAAATACCACATTCATACCAAAAGACGAATAGCTGTAGCTAACATATAGTTATTTACACAAATAAATTCAAAAGTTATAACGGCATGACAAAGCACATTCTCAAACATGACAACAGGAGATAAAAAAATGCTTCCCTCTTTTTAATCATTCAAATTTAATAGTCATAGCCAAGAGAATATATACTTTTAATTAATGAATACAACTGCACAACATGGTGAATAAGTTAGAAAACAATAAAACACCAGCATTCCATTTGTGGGCCTGTGTAAACCCTTAGAGGCAATTAAGGAAAGTGAGTGGAGAACATTTCTCACTGTGGTACTGTCCAATTTGGCTCCAACAGACATAAGTCTAATCAAGCATAATTATGAAAATGTGCTCTTTCCTCTGCTTTCATTACTTGTAAATTGTTCCATTCTATATACATTACTACATGAGCAGGCAGAACTTTCCAGACTCGCCAATACTCGAGGAAATTGGCACTGGATTGGATTACATGTGCACTGTACATCATCCTGAGGTATGAAATCCCTGGAGCACAAATGGCATTCTAAAAATAGATTCATGATAAACCAAATAGATAAAATAGATGTCCAGTCCACAGCAATAACATTAGTCAAAAACATGATTTAACATTTAAAATGTGCCATTACAGGAGAAATACATCAATAGCCAAATGATCCACATGACGTGATTCATTAATAATTTTGAAACGCTGTACTTTTAGAGTGTCATTGAACTTTATGCTGCCTGTGCTATGCCACTGAAAGTAATTAAAATAAATTCATATGTCTACGTGGAATTAAAAACCATGAAGAGCCTGCTCAAGATGCTAATGGACAAGATTTTAATGCCCTGGGTTTACTGCCCATTATAAGATGAGTATTTCCATTATAAAATGCAAATTAACAGTTATCAACTGAGTTTATTGGCCATAGTAACTGAATCTTGGTCTATGAGATGGTGTTACATAATTGCACAAAACTGGTTTTCCAGTTTTTGGTGCACTTAGCTTACATGCGAGTTCTTCCGTCGTATGTTTAGTCATTTATTTAGCTGTGGGAGATATGCCTGCCATATACTGCCAGTTTGTAGGAAGTTTTTTGCAGCATATATGTTAAAAAGCAGCATGGTGGCTCCGTGGGTAGCACCACTGCCTCACAGCAAGAAGGACCCGGGTTCAATCCCAGGGTGGAGCACTCTGGTTCCTTTCTGTATGGAGTCTGCATGTGAGACTTCGGTTTCGTCCCACAGTCCAAAGGCGTGGTGCCAGATTGGTGTCCCATCTAGGGTTGTTTCTGCCCTTGCGCCCAGAGTTGCTGGGTTGGCACCGGCTGGACCCCGTGTAGATTAAGCGGAAGATAATGAATGAATTATAGCAATAAATAACAATAAATATGTTAAAAATGTATCCATTGGTTTTTCCACTGTATATTAAAGTAAAGGACCATCATAGCACATTCAGGCCATTATTCAGGCCACTAATGCTGACTTGATATGAGCTGGAACTAACGTACATAAACAAACGTTTATGATTTTTAAACATCTCGGTGCAAATGCTGGGTTCTTGAAATTATTCAACAAACTGTGGTACTCTGATTCAACTAGGATGGATAGAGCTATAGCAGAGAATAACAGAAAAGACTTAAGTACCCTGCATCACCACACACATTGTGAGCCAACTACTATGTCAGCGTCAGAACTGGGTTCACCACCCTACAATATCTGCTGTTAGTGCTATTGCTATCTAAGCCTATTTCTGGAGTGTAACGGGGTACAAGGCCAACACTAGGGGTGGTACGCTCACATGTTGCTTTGCTAGTTCTTTAGTAGAAAAAAGTGTAAACCAGGCTCGCAATAATGTCTCTGACCTACAAGGGTGAAAGAGAAATATAGCACAAGGTGGCTTGTTATGGACTGCAGAAACTTTTTACTTGAGGGTTCTGGGTCTCATTGGCCTTGGATTGTTTGCAACTGCCTGTCATAGCATATCAAGATGAACCAAGCCATTATTTAGTGACCATACATTTAATTGCACCACTGAAACTATGGACAGTATTCTGTAATCATGTCTCTATGTGTGTGTGTCTCTGTGCCTGTGTGTGTGTGTGTGTGTGTGTGTGTGTGTGTGTGTGTGTGTGTGTGTGTGTGTGTGTGTGTGTGTGTGTGTGTGTGAAAAATAAATGAATGCTTGACAAAAGTAAACAAAGTGTTAAGGAGGTTGAATATAGAAATAATCTTGTAGAGAAATAATCTCGTAGAGTCTCATCTATTTTGGGTTCAGGATCTCCCATCATTTGTATATACAGTAGTATTTGTATATGGTCTCACATATATGCTCCGCAGTCATCACTTAATGGAACCAACCAAACAATCCTCTATAAGATTTAACATTGGGATTTTTTAAAAGATAGTTTGAAATGTTGAGGTTGAATTGGAATTTGGTGGGCATTGCCATTACAAATAGACTTTGTTTTGTAAACATTATATATTAAGTATCTGTGAGTGCCCAATTGACATGCACATGTGCTCCAGGGTGGATTTGAAATGCCTTTCTCAACAGCAGAATGGTAGCAAAGGTGAGATGGTGTGTATTGAAATTCAGCACCACTTCACCTAGCCCAGGAGAAGCCATCACAAGATTAATGAGCTATTTGGGTAGAGTTCAGCCGCTTCTCACGCACAAGGTCCACATTAGTGAATTAATTAATTTTACAACACTGGGGTGTTGTCACCCTGCCGAAGCATGGCGTGCAGCTATGATAAGCATTCACTAATTAATCGGCAAGAAGCAGGAATGACAAAGAGGCACGGGCCACCTTTTGACATTCAAATTCTTTAGACCAAAACAAGCTTCTAAGTAGGGACGTTGTAGAGCATTAAGTGATGCAAAGGTACTTTAACACTTCTGGAAACTGATGGCACTTGGACATTAGTGAGCACCACAAATTCCAAGTTAATCTAGCCATGTCCAGAATGAAGGTATTCACCTCACCAACTGATCAGCTGCTCTAGGACCAAAACCACCCACTGCTAGCGTGTATCACACCTTCTGAGCCAATTACAACATTAACTGTGCGATTCCTAACTTCAGAAGTTAGTGAGTATTAGAGATGAGTGGGTGGTATGCATAAAACATGAAGCAGAAGCAGTCTCTGACTGCAGCTCACAGGTAAAAAACACTGTCGTCGAGGATGCGGGAATTTTCATTTTTCTGAACCTCATGCCGGTTTAAGGCAGATGCATTATTAATGTTGCCAGCTCAGGAGCAATTTCAAACACTGCATATTTGAAAAGATGGATGAAATAAAATGAACTTGTTTAAATCGTGGGCTTTTTCCAGCTCGTGCTTTAGGGAAGATGCTGTACTTTCTCTCTGGAGGGTGGGGAGATGTGTATATAAAAGGTACAGAGAGAGGAATGAAATGCCACCGTATATGTGACACTGAAGCATTGAGGACAGCTCTTCAGCTTGTTGTTATTCATTTTTTCAAGGGTGTAAAGTCATACAAAAACAGACCTATGGCCTTAGGAGTATAACTTTATTTTATAAGCACACAAGAGCGTTTATGCACTAGTGGTTGTCTAGCGCTATCAAAAAAAGGCCACAGTTATTCATGTGCTTAGAGCAGCAGGAGAAAATGGAGGATTCAAAGTGATTCAGACAAAGGCTGGATGTTCCAACTTGCAGTATTCATTATTGTACCATAATATTAATTGCGCTGTACCATACCAGATGCATTATAATACTAATTGGTAATGTGTCATATACACTAATAAGCAAAAACATTATGACCACTCAGAATCACATAGAAACCTTATATTGAATAATGATGTTTAAAGAGTCTGGCTCTGGTACTGGATCAGATAATTCAAGCAGTGTGCCATCTACCTGAAGACTGTTGCCAAAAAATGGACATAATGGTTTTTCATAATGTTTAAATATACAATACTGCTCAAAAACTCTTACCACCATTAGATTTGTTGTTTTACCACTTTTTGAATGGGGAACCCAGGGCTAATATATGTTAAAACTCATACAGGCTGAAATGAAAAGCGGTGGAATAGTGTTTTACGTCTTGACAAATCCAAATTTGAACGTTTAGTTAACTATGTGTTCTATACACTTTAGAGACTGTTGTGGATTAAACCCCCATGAGGTCAGCAGTTTCTGAAGCACTCAAAGCAACTGGCACCAACAACTACAGCCAAAGTTACATAGTAGACATGTTTTTGTGCATAGCCTTGCTGCTCCCTAATAAACGGACTTTATTTGCTATTCCTTTTATATCTAGTCACTTATGATCACTCTAATTTATGATATTTTTTATAATATTTGCCTGAATTTTAGTACAGTTGTGTGCTAAAACTCTTATCCATCATGGGCTGATGGATGAGTAATTTGACAGAAAGTAAGAGGGAGAGATTAAAGAAAATCTAGAAATTGGAACTGACATTACAGACCTGCTATTCATGCTGGTGAAACAACGGAGATTGATGCATTTTTGCAAGGTGTTGCCATTTGCAAGCCACATCTAGATTTACTATGAAGAGCCTTAGGTCAAACTGGGGCAAGCAGTACAGCAACAGAAACACACCCACACATGTAGCCCCACAGCCAACCATGCACACACACACACAC
Source organism: Parotocinclus maculicauda (assembly GCA_034780255.1). Lineage (NCBI taxonomy): Eukaryota > Metazoa > Chordata > Actinopteri > Siluriformes > Loricariidae > Parotocinclus > Parotocinclus maculicauda. Next base: position 4,765 of record JAUZSU010180505.1, on the reverse strand, counting down.
ACACACGCATACACAGTAGTTCCAACATCTAGAGGCCCTGCCTAGGCGACAGATGGATATTGTCTGTAGGCAGATTAATGTGTTGCTTGAGCCCACTCTTTCTGTAGGAAGAAAAGAGGTGGTGAGTAGTGAGTTCATTCATCTGGTCCGCTATCTACTTGGCTCAGGTGCTCCACATATTCAACACCTATCATCATGATATACTTGCGTACAACTTTAAGCCGTGGAGATTGCATTGCTTCTTTTTCATGGGCTTTGTAAATTATGGGCACAATACTCTAAGAATTTGGCAGATACATTTCAGTAATATTAAACAAAGAGAAATCAGTGTTACATTATGTGACATCATAATATTTGCTATGTATAACAAAGGACTAATTATTTAATCAAATTAAAAGTTTTATTAGTTGTACTGATAATTATATCAGCAGTCTATTCAGTTCAATATCCATGTCTCCATGTCTTGTTGATTTCTTGTTGAAGCCTAACCAGCAGAACAGGAGGCATGGCAAACAGAGCACTATAAAGAGCATTAATATATCATAAGGCACATACACTCACATACACTTATATACACTTAAACCATTTAACCTAATACACATCTTTGGAATGTGTGAGGAAACCTGAGTCACTAGAGAAAACCCAGAGAGACAAGAAAATGACATGCTGACTCTCTACAGGTGGAACTTAGAGTAGGGATCGAACCGAGATCTACTTCCAGATGATCTTGTTGTATGCCTATATTTGTGTGTGATCAATCATTAAAACCATGATTAAAGTGAAGCAATGAAATATAATAATAACAATCAATACTTACGTGAAATAGAAAGACATTAAATAAACCAAAACTCTCTAGCAATTGAGGCAAAAATGCAGTTTCCTTATCACTGGGACAGCGGTGCTGAAAGGGTATCTAAAATTTAGACTGACACCCATAGACTCAAATACAGGAATATACAGTACCAATGCATTATATAATAATAAAATAATATAAATACCTAGAGTTTTATGGTGATTGATGGACCATAGCGCATTACCGCCATCAACTGAAATTGATTATGTGCAAGGTTTTTGGAAGATCATCATTGGGTATATTATTTAAGGTGTCCATTCTTTTTTTTCAAATTTAAAGGAAAAACAATTAGTGCATTTGGACCATTACATTATTCATAGTATCTTTATACTGCATGTGTACTGCATATTAAGCTCTGCACCCACCGCTGACAAAATCCTTACAAAATAATAATAACGATTAATTATGTATAATGGTATAATGTGTCTACACTTTTTAATTAAAAGTATCTTTTTTTCCAGTAAATGTGAATTATTTGATTATTTAAATAAACACATGCACATTGGCATACTGAGCAAAAATTGACAAAACATTTTGGCAAACTGAGTGCACCTCAAAGCACAAAAGCCTTGTGCACCACCTGTGATTGATTTGGACTCTGGGTTGGAAACCAAGGTTCTATATGATTGTGGTTTTCCTTCTTTGAGTTAACACAGGGGATGTATTCTTTCAGAACTTGATGAATGGCTTGCATTTGAAAAGCATAACTAGATGATAAATACATTTCGTATAAAAAATACTATGTAATATTTGCATCACCAAACATATTTCTGCAAAGATAGTTGTATGGTAAGTGGATGGTATGGTAAAATTGCATTTATAACACAATAAGGTAAGCATTCACCCACTTCAGTGCAATTATGCTGAGCATTTTGATTTTGCTTTTCCATTAAGCTTTTTTATAGCCTACACACACCGCTGCTCCGGTATTTACTCCGTGCCCTTTGTCTGGGGAATTTGGCTGTTAGATATCACATATATACAACAGAGAAAAATCAATATGCAGCAGGACTCTCGGGTCAGGGAACAAGCAGCACTTTATCACACCTAAAATATCTCTGTGGCAGTGCCATGACCTGTGGTGGGCTGAAGCATCAACTGCTGACTCTTCCCCAAGGGTCTCATGAAGCAAGCTATGTTCCATCAATTGTTCTTATGAACATAACACATGCACACCGATTCCAACACTCCCAGACATGTGTCATGTGTCATCTGAGCAGAGTAAGCCCAGCCTGTTGGATGATAGTGGGCTGAAATGACTTCTCAGGCTCTCTACAGGGAAAAGAGTGCCGTTCAATTACAAAGGCAACATAATACTTTGGCAGATGCTCTTCGCCGCTCTGTTTCATTGTCTTTCTCTCCTCTAAGCTCTATTATTGTTCCCCTCCTATCCATAAAGCTCTCTTCCCCCTGCGGAGAGTGATGGTGGGTAAAATGAAAAATAGCGTCTTCAGCATGGTGACATCTCATCTGTTTGTCAAACTTAAATTTCCCATGATGCCAGGCCATGGTGGGCCATTGGCACGCCAGCTGTAGCACACCACTTTTGTTTTTACAGTTCTAAAGTTTTCTTTATTCTCACCTGTTCCACTTTTTTCACCAATACTAAGGTAATTTGCATTCTCTTAATTAGTATAATTGTGCTAAGAACACCCTGTGACATACCATTTACAATGATTAAGAGGTAAGTTGTGTACAAATTCAAAATGGTCTTGCAAATGGAATCTTTCTCCTGTGAGAGCTACACTTCAATCACAATTACTGGAACATTAAGGCAAATGCTTTTATTTTTTTATGTCAACTAAAAACATTTGTGTTCGACATTAAAAGACGAATATAAGACAAAAGATCAGAAACAACAGTAAAATCAGAAACAATCTAAAGTGGGCAGGAGTGAAGGTATCACAAATTTCTGTTTGCAGAAGACTTCATGAACAAAAATACAAAGAATTCACCAGAAGATGCAAACCACTAATTAGCAAGAAAAAATGGGAAGATTAGGCTGCACATACAAGAAATTCTGGGAAAGTTTTATGTACCGATGAGACACAAGATTAACCAATGTGATGGAAAGGCTAAAGTTTGGACAATGAAAGAATTTGTTCATGAACAGTTTCCAAACATAAAAGCTTATCTGTGAAACAAAATAACATGGGCTTTCATGGTTTCTTCTGGGACAGGCCCTTTAATCTTCATTGATGATGTCACGTATGATGACAAAAGTACAGTGCTCAGAAGTCTACTAAATCATTTTGTCTGTTGTCAAATTAAAGAAAAATGCAGCCAAACTGATTGGCAGATACTTCATTGTGCAGCAAGATAAGGACCCTAAAGACACTGCCAAATGTATAAAGAGTTAAACAATGTGAAGGGGTGGTAAGTTTTAAACCGGCCTAGACAATCTTTAGAGTTAAACCCAATAGAGCATGCATTTTGTTTTTGAAAACTGAAGGGTGTAACCATTCCAAACAAACACCAACTGATAGAAGTTGCAGTAAAAGCCTAAAACATAACATAGAAAGGATGACAAAGAAAAATAAAGAATAATGCACAGGTATAGTGATTTCAGTGGGTCACAAGCTTAATGAAGTGCTTGAAGGCAAAGGATTAGCAACTAAATATTAATATTAAGCAACTAATATTCCAGTTTAATCTTTTTTAAGTTTATTTGTTCCAATACTTTTGCTTAAAAGAAAAATAGGTAAATTCAGACAAAAGGTGCTATCTTCTAAAATGTGTATCAGATCCAAATGTAAATACCTGGAAATAAAAGCTTAAATCTTTTAATGCAAAACCCAAATGCTTTTAGTCTACAGCAAAAATAAAAGGATTGGCCTCACTGTTCCAATACTTTTTTAGGGGAGTGCATCTACATTGTCCATCTATTGACCTTTCTACAAGTTCCTCTTTAAATAAAATATCATCTTTCTTTTTTTACCCTTGAACATTTTTTTTTTATTATTTCTCTAGGTAAGTTGTTGTCAAAATGAAATTGTGTCTTTCAGATTTGTCACTATAAGAAAGCAGCCAATTTCTCCACTGTGAATAAACAGGACGATACGTGGCAAGGGAAGGAGAAGAGAGAGACAGGCAGTGTAACGTTTTTGGCCTTTGATAAGTGTCTTAGAAGGGAAAGCTGTAGTTATGCAATGCTGACTGGTAGAACACACAATAAACCACTGATCTCTCTGGCGTACATCCGGAGAATCTGGAAGATAGGTCTTCCCGGGGCAAGCCAGCAGATAAGTGAAGTTATTTATTGTTTTTAGTATTTTTTTAGTATTTTTGGTGAGCACATATGGACAGCTTGTGTGTGGCAAGTGCAGAATCATTATAGCCAAAGTAGTTAAGTTACACAACTTGTATAGTCCAAGTTTGTTGAGATTGTGCTCTCTAGGGTCAGTGGTTCAATAGTGTTCTGTTAATAGACTGTGCTATAACTAACTACATTTTCTTTTTCTCTTCAAGTTTGTGTTAAAGTACCAGTTCCAATCTGCAAAATAAGATTTTTCTCTGTTCCATTCCCATGCTAAGATTTTCTTCTGCTTCAGCTCCACCCAATATTCTTCCATTACGTTTCATGACAATTTTACTGCACATAATGCATATGTTTACAATCTACTTTATTTTATTCATTTTATTTTAATCTATTTTCACTACTGTTATTATGAATTACTATTATTTAAAACTTGTTCTCTGTATTCAAACTCCTAAGGCTTCTTACTTATATAATTTATGTTGTTTTTCCTTTCCACTGTCGCGTTTGCTCAGTTTAGGATTTTCTTTAGACATGAGAAGATAATATACAATTCTGAAGATTACATTACATTTACAATTACATTTATGTCATTTAGCAGACGCCCTTATCCAGAGCGACTTACAATTCATAGTCTTACAATCCAAGCAATTGTG
>JAUZSU010180494.1:0-12598 GCA_034780255.1 Parotocinclus maculicauda | reverse complement strand
TCTTAGATATATATATATATATATATATATATATATATATATATATATATATATATATATACATCGTGTAAAAGGGATAAAGGAGTGCGGATTATAAATAAAGTTGCAGACTCACTTTGACGAAAATTGCACTATCAAGTCAGTCTGATCACACACTGTCTGATCTGTGACTGATTGTTATTCTATTTTCCTTTATAACTACATATTTACGCGTAAACTCGCTGTGATTTACAATGAACACAATCCTTCTTATTGCAAGCTCAAATTAAATTTGTCATGTCATTTTATTTCTATCCTGTCCTATCCTGTATAGTTTCTATTTTCCAATCGACTGTCTAAGCAACTCGTTAAATTAAATGATTAAATAATAAAATTGCAATTCAGATGACAATTGGAACTGACCTGCCATGGACTCACCGTCGTCGCTCTTTCTTCATCCGAGCTTCTCTAAGCAAGTCCCGATCTAGGGTTGCACTCTGAGTTCCAGCTTTAAAAACAGAGTCCTCCTAAGTGAAGTCCGTTTAAAACAACCAGAAGAGCATTTTTAAAAAGAGAGACAAATAACAAATACAGTCATTAAGAGCCGCGTAAAACGGACACATTGCACCAGAATGGGTATTAGCAGCTCTTGTGGGGCTTTTGCTTGATTTTTTATTTAAAGAAGGCCAGAGAAAATGTTTACATTTGACAGTATAAACATCCTGCCCATGTTCCTGTCTGTCTTAAAAAGAAAACGCCGTGCTCTCCGGTGGATTCGGTGTTAGCGTTTCATTCTGCAGAATGTATGTTATAGTTTTATTTTATGCGTTTGTGTTTTTAACCAAAAACCTGCGTTGAGAATATTCTGAGGAACTTGAGAGACTGTACTGAAAGCTCGCAGTGAGTTACGCGTAATGCAGTCCAATAACAACGGATTTAAAAGAAAAAAAGATGAAAGCATACCCCTTTAATTTAAGCCATTGGAACTGGTAACAATTCTTAACATCAGTCAATATAAGCTTAGCTTAATAAATAAAGCATAGGCCAAAATGTTACCGTATTAAGGCTAAACAAAAGAATAGGCTAATAGTCTGTTTGACTAAATCAATCTGAAGTTCCTATGAACTCTTTATTTATATATACACACTATATAGAAATATATACATGCTTAATATGTATAGAGAAATGCACATGAATGCGCTTTCGAAAACTCTGCTGAGACGCCAGATGTTAAAGTGAATCCACTCCACGCACTGGGGCTGGAAGTGGGCGGTAATGGGCGGGTCGTTACGCGCTTCTGACGTCTTCATGATGGTTCAAGCCTTGCGAGAGCTGATGGCCAAAGATAAGTAAAAGGCGATCTGCTAAGCACGGACGAGACCAGTTGGGACCGAAGCCGTAAGAAGCTCCCTTCTTTTGAACCTGTGGACACTTATTCTAGTCAGCACAAGACTTCCATTGTGGAGGACACTGGAGCTGTGTCTGCGCGCAACAGATTCTCCACCGTGTTCTTGCTTTTGCTGAAGGAATTTTGACGGGTGTTTTTTTTTTCCTTGTCATGACACCATCTGGTTAAAGTCTGAGCCGAAGCTTTAGCGATCCATCAAAACCAGTGTGGATTTTTCTTCTCCCTCTCATTTGCAAAGCAAAGAAATCCGTGCCAAGCGCGAATAACAGATGACGGCCGAAGTTCAGCAACCCTCCGTGCAGCCGCCTGCCCAAAGCAGCCCGATGTCTGCGCCCGAGAAAGCACACGCTCAGACGGCGACCATGGACACGGCCTCTTCCACCACCAAGGCCAAGAAGACCAACGCCGGCATCCGACGTCCAGAAAAGCCTCCATACTCGTACATTGCGCTGATCGTGATGGCCATCCAGAGTTCTCCTACCAAGCGTCTAACGCTTAGCGAGATCTACCAGTTCCTCCAGAGCCGCTTCCCGTTCTTTCGAGGCTCGTACCAGGGTTGGAAAAACTCCGTGCGCCACAACTTGTCCCTGAACGAGTGCTTCATCAAGTTGCCCAAGGGTCTCGGACGGCCTGGGAAGGGCCACTACTGGACCATCGACCCAGCCAGCGAGTTCATGTTCGAAGAGGGCTCTTTCCGCAGGAGACCGCGAGGATTCAGACGCAAATGTCAGGCTCTTAAACCCTCTATGTACAGCATGATGAACGGTCTAGGGTTCAACCATCTACCCGAGTCGTACAACTTCCAGGGAAGCGGCGGCGGCCTGTCCTGCCCTCCAAATAGTTTATCTTTAGAGAGTGGGATTGGGATGATGAACGGACATTTGGCTGGTAATATGGAAGGAATGGGCCTGGCCGGACACTCCATGTCTCATCTCTCGGCCAATAGTGGACATTCCTACATGGGAAACTGTACGGGATCGTCAGGGAGTGAGTATCCCCATCACGACAACTCGGCTTCACCACTACTGTCCGGCGGAGGAGTCATGGAGCCTCATCCCGTTTACTCCAGCACCACCTCGGCGTGGGCGCCCGCACCATCGGCTTCTCTAAATAACGGAGCGTCTTACATTAAACAGCAGCCGTTGTCTCCGTGCAACCCAGGGGCAAATAGCTTACAGCCCAGCTTACCCACGCACTCTCTGGACCAGTCATATCTGCACCAGAACGGCCACAGCACGACTGACCTACAAGGTAAACTTTCATTAATGGCTTTCAAACGTTTTGGTGCATTACATGGACTTCAGAAAGTCAGTCCAGCGCACGTGTGGGATGCATTTTCATCACATCTGATGTCAAATATTTAGGACGAATATTCTTAACCACGCGCAAAAGTGAAATGCCATTATGATATTCTGCGTTATTTTAGAGAACAGTAATGAAAAGTGGACAGAAAGCGCATTGTTTCTGATATTGTTATATAACCATAACCATGTTTCCCACACTATTTGGAAGTAAGCCCTGATCTATCACTAGTCAGTCTGGACTACCACAGGGACCCTGTTTTCCTTATAAATTCCTGGGGATGATTAGTGAAGGCAGGCAGAGGGTAGCATGTGTCCCTACTGGGACCCGAGTTTAAACCGGTGCCAATCTAGAGGCTATAGCACAACGGCTCCTGTGGGAATAGCGTGCGAGCTCTGCACTCTCAATTAAGTGAGAGAGAGAGAGAGAGAGAGAGAGAGAGAGAGATCTTCCACCCTGGAGCCAACTACTCAGACCTTCCACACGAACTCCCAGCAGTCTATAACCGGGCCTAATTAGTCCAGCAAAAATAGACACTACCACTCAGAAACGCTACACGACGCTGTCGTCTTCAGATAGGGGATTAAATTGTTCCATATATTTTAAAAATATTCTTTGCAAGCCAGATGTGAGAGTCGGGCAAGCCATTTGCCATATCTTGACATTTCGAGGGTTATACAAAATATAATTCCGAATTTCTAGCAGGACAATGTTATTATTACTACTGTTATTATTACTATGATTATTATTATTAGTATTAGTATTAGTATTATTATTATTAGATAGATAGATAAATAGATAGAGTACTTTATTCATCCCCTAGGGGAAATTATGTTGTTGAGCAGCCATACACATAATAACATGAACAGACAAATGTAAAAAACAAAAGAAAAAGAAAAGAAGAAATTATTATTATTATTATTATTATTATTATTATTATTATTATTATTATTAAAAACAACATGTTAGTGTCTTAATAGTTAATACTAATATGCTAGTATGTTCAGACTAAGATATTATTACGCTGTAGAATATTTTAACCTCTTTCTAACCAAACAGAAATTCACAGACACTGAAGTATTGTCCTGTGTAAAAAAAACAAGTCAACCCAAAACCCCGCTATGCTAAAATCTTAATCCTTAACTTTAATTTCACGAATTTAAACAATACAGCGCGTCTGCAGTCTGACTGGACTTTATTTCAAATGTATATCCAAAACACTTTCCAAATGTAATGGCCGGTTTGTGCTCTCTTTTTTCCTGAAGGCATTCCGCGGTACCACTCGCAGTCCCCCAGCATGTGCGACAGAAAGGAGTTCGTGTTCTCTTTCAACGCCATGACCTCATCGGCCATGCATTCACCTGGAAGTGGCTCTTATTATCACCACCAACAAGTTGCCTATCAGGACATCAAGCCTTGCGTGATGTGACGGCACTGGTAATGAACAGACAGAGGCAACACTGATGGAGCAGCCTCCCGTGTGGGGTGCAGGAAACCGTCGGGCCCGACAGGAGCACCATGTGGGTTCGCTGGAGAAAAACAGCGGCGCTCCAAATTATCCAAACTAGAAAAAGACGAAAAACAGAAGACTAACTCGGTACGGGGACACGGACAGGAGACGAACCGGGTACCGTGGCGGGTGATCCCCCCCTTTACAAACAGCCTTTAAGGTGATGTGTGCCAAATTTATTAAAGCTATTTCCAATATATGACTCATTGCAAAGACTCAAAACTTTTGCGCATCTCAATGCCAACGTGGTACTATTGTCTGCTGGATACCACTTGAGAGTAGATGTGACTGTGACTCGTCATACGGGGAAACCAGGAGAATTTTTTTTGTGTTTTATATAAAATATACATAAATATATAAATATTATTTCCATTCAGGACAAATCTGTTCGAGATCTGATCATAATCAATTTGGATTCTGTTTAATTAGTGCAAGTCTATCAAATCCATTAGGCTACCAGAAGGAAAACGAAGGCACTTTTAAACGTTAAAGCGCAACTTATTTATTCTGTCTATATTTGGATTGTATAATTATAGCCACAGTATTGAACGCTTTATTGGCAATATTTGCCACAACGCTGTTATTCAGTGTAAATAGAAAAATGAAGGTCAAATGTAAGCACTGTTATTTTGTTTGTTTGGTGTTTTATTCCTGTTCTGTATATTCGTATCAACACGAGTCATTTTTCCAGCACTGTAAAATGTATTTGGTGTAGGTATTACTTTATCTTCTAGTAGGCATCTTTTTTTCCTATTTTTCCTGTCTCCGGACAGCAGGTCATCTACGCACGATTTGTATAAAATTGTATAAAACAATAATGGCATGCAGTTTCAATTAAACTGTTCAAACATTCAAATATATGAAATTTTGCCGATTTCCAAACTAATTAGACTTATTTTTAAATGTGCTTCGGCAGTGGGTTTACGTGAAGGGATATAAACATAAATATCCAAATAAAACACAAAAAAGATTTGAAGAAATAAGATTATGCTTTGTTTTTCAGGATTGACAAAATCCGAACTGCGCTATGTAAAAGGATAAGATCATGATCAGGCTGTTCGTTTATTATTATAATCATTACTAAATTAAATAATTATAATATTTCGCCAATATAACATAAACAGGCCATTTATGGGTACACTTTACACCGCTTTCAATCACCGTTTGGGTTTTCAGGATCGTCCTTAAAATTATAGCTGATTATACATAACTCCAAGAACACTTAACCCTTATTAATGAACTATAACAATTTTCTATAATTAATAAATGATTACCTGGCCGTACTTTTATTGCACCATGTCAGTGTGAGAATCCAAAAGTGTCTCATGGCCCAAATGGGGATTAAATGCGTTTGTTAATGCAAGTTTTTTGTTTCTAGAAAATATTTCTTGTACAGATTTAGGCCTTTAAGTTTGTCAGCGCACAGTCTTTCTCTAGCTGACTCTCCTCAGCTGGAACACCGTCAGGCTGAACAGTTCTGACTTTATTTGTAGTTTTTAAGCTCAAAGCGCTGCGTCTTCCCTCAAACTCTCCATAGGATCTCAAAAACGTAACAACACAAGCAAACATTTGCATTAGAATATTAAAATATGATCACTTTAGTTTGATGTTTAATGCACACTAACCGAGAAAGAAAGGCGTTTAAGAAAGGCTTAAAAAGACTCCAGGAGTTTTGTTTTAGGGTGTGTGCTCCACCTGATGGTTAAAAGAGACATTAGGATTTAAATACCGTTCAATTCATGACTCTACAGCATCTCAAAACTACATAATAATAATAATAATAATACCCGCAAAATCACGGGCCTCTTTGCGCAATTTGTGTTGGTTTTATTTATTTTAATTTTTTTTTTGCTTGTTTGGAGAACAGAACAATCAAAAGGTCTACGCTTCGGCTTATAAATATCCGACACGGTGTTATTCTAAAATTATAGGCCACCCATAATCCAGTTGCAATATTTATTTTTTATTTTAAAAGGTTATTATAACATTTGTGAAACTGAATAACATTTCTGCACATTTTATTGAACCCACTGATGAATCAATCAATATCGCAGACGTTACAAAACATTTTGGAACATACTGAAAGGTGCCCAAAGCTTAAAATCTATGTAATAATACGAGCAGAAACCTATTTATTAGGTGAGTTTCTTAGATTTAAGGATTTTAGGATTAGTTGACGCTTTGCTAGATCGCGTATAAACACAAACACTGGCAGACCTTGAGAAATGTTATGGATAAAATAAGGTTTAAAAAGTAATTGCGCATTTTTCTCTCACAACACAATTTTAACGAAATACATGCTTATAAAAGTAAGTTTCGTGATTTGTGAAAATCAAACACAGCGCATTATAACTTAGGTTTGGTCTTCTAAACATTTATCACTACTTATCAACGGGGTATTGATTAGGTATAGGTGATAAATAAATAACATTATTTAAAAAAAGGTACACTGTTTCCCCAACATGGCCCGGACCAGCTCCAGTCTCACTCCCAGGTTATTGGCTCTGGTCTTTTTTTAACAAGTCTTAACAAGTCATACATGTCAAAAGTTATTTAAAAGTATTATAAAAATAATAACCACAATAATATTTATTAAAATTATTTCCTTTTATGGCGCCTTTCACATGTGTGTATAATAATAAACAAACTAATCATATAATATATTATATTATATCGTTTTACCTAGTCAAAAAGTCATTTATCTGTCGGCACAAACATAATATTGTATTCTTAAATACTTACATTTTGCACACAGTTATTTGCTTCCGAAGCAGAAGACAAGCCAAGAAGTTATTTTATGTATTAGGGGCACAACTCGAGTTCTTAATACTCAATAATTCAGACCCTGCTAAAGCAAAACAGCATTTTTTAAATACAAGTACAGGACATCTTCCCATCGATCCATGTATCAGCTTGTGTTTTTTTTATTTCCTTTTTTTAAAACTTAGAAATGACTGGACTTAGAACAGTGTAGAATATCATTGGAACCCCTGCAGTAATTCACACGTTGTCTGAGGAATAACCTAAATTGACCATTGATATTAACAGCCTATAAGAGCTTATTTAATAGAAAGCAAAACAAACAGAATAAATGCAGGCTGATATCATTTCATCGTAATCACTCAGATTAAGCATGTTAGTTATTGGGAAGCCATTATGATCATTAATAATTATATATTAGTGAGGCTCAAACGTGTTGACTGACTTTTATTTGTGTTCTGTGTGTTATATATTTATAGTTTATTACAGCAAGTGTATTATTTATAGCACCAGCGTTAATTCTATTTACATTGTAAATAACTACATTTCACAGCAGAAGAGAGCAGGTACACAAAAGTGTAAAAATACACAACTTTTACCTGTCAGGTGGAGCAGGTTCACTACTGTAAACACAACCATTAAGGTTCCAGTTCATTAGCACTGGACTAGGTCGAACTTTTTCCCAAGACATAAACATCCATTACGTCTTTTCAAAGACTTTGTAAGAGCAGTGCAAACCTAAAGCACACGTTGCAATTCAGACTTGGCTGTCTTGTCTGATTAGCGACGTTTGACATGAGGGAAAAATTGTGCATCGTTTTTGGCGAGTCCTTTAAGCAAAACTAATACATGACGAGGTTTAGATCAGCTTCATTCCAGACGTTTGAACCCTCCAAGATTCAGATAAGGATTTTAATCTTTTTGAAGGATTACATGTTCTTCTCTAAATGAAACGTCACACTTGTTAACTCTTCCGGACCTTTCCTTCCCTGCTTGTGTGGGATTCTATGGTAACTGCACTCGTGGCGGCTGTTCTGGGTTCTGTGAGCCGTTCCGTTTGCTTTGTTCTTCCTGAGCCTTTGTTGGCACTCGATACTTTAGAGCCCATTCGTCTCCTGGCCCGCTGTGCCTCCACTGTATGGCCATTAATGGAAAGTCCATATAAGGCATCCAGTGCCCGATCTGCAGCCTCCACGCTTCTGTACTCCAGAAATGCCCGACCATGTGCCCCCTGCCAGGTGAGCTTAAAAGGCATAGCGTCCCTCTCCCTGAGCAAACCCTTCAGCTCGCTCACCCTCAGTCCAGCCGGGATCCTGCCCAAGTAAAGCGTGTCGAAAGGATCATCATCCCCTCTACCATCATACACCGAGGCCGTAAGTTGGGGTTTAGGTTCCTCCTCGGGATGTCTGTGGTCATGTTTAGGGACACGACTGGGCTCTTCTTTGGGGCTCTCCCTTTCCTGGGGAGACCCTTTCAGCGCGACGTCCTTGCCAGCCTTCTGTTCCAAGGCTCGCAGCTTTTTCAGGATAGGAATTTTCTCCAGCGTTTCTGCATCCAGCTGAAGACATAAGAATTACAGTGTTTGGAGAGTTGAGAGAACAGTCCTGTCACTTAAATCTTGCATTTTTCGTGTGAAGTGGAAAAAGCTGGAAATGCAGGAAACTTGGGTGATGTGATAGCGCTGTAAAGCCAAACGTCAAAATGAACAGAGTGGCCCGAGTGACGAAAACATAAAATGTGCTCAAAAGTTACGCCAAGAGTGCTTTCAACATTTTTTTTTCCCAAGTTGAGTTTATGAAACATAGCTCATGATTTTGTTGTTTTCAATTAATTCTAGGGATTCACGATTGATTTACTTTTATTAAAATGTGAAATTGAAATTAATTCAGTAAGTTATTGTACAAAGACAAACGTTTGGACGTTTGGAAGCCTTGACGGCTCTTCTTCAATTGTTCGATCTAAAACATACGAGATGCCTCGCTTGCTTCTTTCTTCACTCAGATTAAAATTAACATCCCAGTAAACATCACATTATACAAACGACATTCTTTAAAAAAAACAAAAAAACCCAATCTATTGTTATTTCTCATGCTCCTTTTCTATTGTTATTCTTCCACCCATTTGCATAGTTAATACAAACCAAACTGCGCACACACACACATGAACGTTGTTGCATACATAATCGAAATGGCATCCAGGTTCTGTATGTTTTGGAGTCTGTCGATCCCATGGTAAAGATTCGAGTCGCAATTAAAACACCAAAACATGCAAGCTTAGTTAAACTACAAATCATAACGATGCCTTACTCTGAACAGGCTGGATGTGATTATAATTACATTCCCATGCATTAACACACTTAAACAGTCACACCTGTCTCACGGAGTTCTAATTACGGGTGTGCTGTGTTTAACGTCTGCATTACGTTCTGTGACCGAAATAGACGCTGACCGGGCATTACCATAGTCACATAGCAGTTTAGACAATTTATTTTAAGCAAAACAGTAACTTAAAACAATACGAAATTATCTGGAACAGTACTGCAATGTTTAATGTAGTCATTCTTATCTTAATGCTTGCTATAAACGAAAATGAAAGGAGCGTTAAGTCGTTTTATGCCCTTTCAAGATTGCGATTCTCCTTTCCGCCACCAGGTGTCGCAAGGGTTCGAGGCAACCTTCATTTAGACATGAATAAGCCATATACAAGACAGAATTGTTTCCTATTTCAATTCTTAAGACTCCTGAAGTCAAAGCTAATGGACTTTCATCGTCATTAACGAATTAATTATTTGCCTTTATTATTAATTATTTAAATTAAAATGTAAGTAATGCATTACAGATTACAACTACCCCTAATAAATGCTAATGAGCGTTCTATAGTAAATCAGGTAAACAGTGTAACTAAGGTTAAAAGCTGAACTGGAGCACAAACAAAGTAATATTAGTGTGTTAGGGTAACAGACAGGATCCTGTGTGTGTTATTAATGTTTTAGGAAACAAACCAAAAGTGAAACAAGACATCTTTTCTGCTCAGCAGAGAAATAGTATTATTTCCACAGCCTGTTTTACAGAAATAGACGCATCCTATTGTTTTTATGGCAACCCTGGTCCATTTTAACTCCTTAGAGCATGAAAAGTGATGAATGCCAGGACCACAAATCCTTTTAAGATCAGGCATGCCCTGTGCAGGGCTCCATATTTTGGCTGACTAAGGTGACTCAGAGCCACCATGGATAACAAGTACGGTCCCTAATTCACTTAAGCAACATAAACAATACTCAGAGCTGCCATATAAGGGTGGACAAAAATATGTTTTAGATGGTTTCCCCAAAACAGTGAGAAAACACAAGAAAGGCTTCGACCATATGGTTATTGTGAGAACACAGCGATTTGTTGCTAGAACACCGAGTGCTTGGGGGTGCCATACTGCTTCTTGGGAATAACCATTCAAATTATATACGCACAAATAAATATCGCAATTGAAATTCCACTGGAGTTTTAAGCACATATAGACAGGGTTGTGGTTGCGCCCCATGTGTTTTCGCTTACCTTTGACCAAATGATGCCCTGTGGCTTGGGATGCTTACATTCAGTCTTAATAATCCTAGTTGGAGTGAGAATGTAGTCCACTGTGAGATCGTGATTTTCAATCAGCTCTTCTGGAAGCTCGACAACCTGTTGTAAGACACGATTTAGGAGAATGAGGAGACTGGCTCGAAGCGCTTCACATACTTCTGGGTTTACAAATCAGATTTATTCAAATATATCCCAAGAAGTGCTATTTGTGTTAGTAATTGCCTTTGGCCTGCGCTGACATTTCTGCTGAATAGGATTGTAAGGACTGCCTGCTCTGTGAAAACACAAACGCTGCTCTTCAGCTTTGTCTACGAAACAACTGTCCTTAGGCTAATGCTCGGCCCACAAATGTTGCTCACTTAGGCAACCTCCGAAATGTTTGGCAAGAGTAGCAGAGAAATGTGTGTCTATAACAAGGGATGGGCAAGGGAAAAGTTTGTAAAGACTATTTAGTCTAGAGGAAGCACTGTATAATAAAACTACATCCATCTGATACATATAACTGCAGATATCAATCAATTAATAAATCATATTACTACATCCAGCGATAGCTCATTTTTGCCACAAATACGGGCAGTGGAATGCCATTGAGTGCTTAGGCTGAATGATCTTAGCTGAAATTATTAGATTTGTTCATTGAGTTCATTAGATTTGGAATGAATCAACCTTTGCTGATTGGGAAATATAAATAATGTGCCATGGTATATCTCAGAATATCTTATCTCCTCATTCATGTGTTAGATTTGTTTTCTTTACAGGTGTGCACCATTTAATGTCTGGATTATGTTCTGTGGAAAAGGACGTTGACTGAAAATGACCGGTCACATGGTAGTGTTGATACATAGCAAACAGTGTTTAAACAACAGTAATACTAATAAGAGCATAAAAAGAAAACGGTTAGTAATTTAATTAAGATTAAAGTATTTTTTATCTTGCATATCTTTAAAATACTGTTTGAAAACTGTTGAACTTTATGTTTTATAAACATAAACAAAACGGGGCCACGTTGTTTTCTGCCTGCAAGTCTCTTTTCTGCCAGCAAGTGTCGCTAGGGTTCACTTGTACTGTGGAACTTTGAAATTCAAACGTAATTTGTCACAGAATTCTCATCAAACTTGGAAGTCGGAAACTCATTCATAAAAAGTAAAACTAATACTTAGTATAATAGGATTCCAGACTTAATTGTTTTTGTGGCCATAATTGTAAGTATTTAATGACTAAGATTCCTGCATAAAGCAATGCAATACAATACTTCTACTAATAATAATCAATAAAGACAAGAAATAAATAAAATATAAAGACATCAATTAAATGAAAATAAAGTGAAACTTTATACCCATTGAGTGAAGAGGAGTTCAAAATTCCGAGTTTTCTGTAATTCAGTCATGAATTAGATATACAAGACAGAATGTGATTTTCTATTAGAATTATAGATAAAATAACAGAAATTTTAAGCGAACAGATGTTTATCAGACGTTAAACTAAATACCCGTGGTTGACAAAAGTTGCGGGTTTTACCTGACAGTCATGAACGATAGTCACAACCACTGTGGATTCTGTCACAGCTCCCATGGTGACCATCATGGCATACTCCATGTCTGCATACCCTTCACCTTTTCCAATCCTGTAACCTATCAGGAGGAAAAATTATTTATAAAAGTGAATTAAAAAAAAAAAACAACGAGATTACATAGACGATTCTGTGATTTTATTAGCAACAAAGAACAAGCTCACCCTTGTCAGAAACAGCAACTGATCCAACCACTACCAGGTCCACGTGAACTCTTGCTTCTAAGCCTATAGGAACACTGAACTCCTTAACGCCCTGACACAAAACAAGCCGAATTAGTGGTTCAATTCTCTGAAATGTTTCCTCCAATATGATTCACGTTATTTAATGCATTATAAAACTATAACTATAAATGAAAGGGATCCCGATACGATAAAATGTACATAACGTGCATAAGGCCAAACTTTTTTAAATTGTTTGTTCCTCGGATGTTCCTACTTAAGAATCTACTGAGGAGGGAGGAAAAAAAATTAAAATAAATCTTTATTTTTCAG
>JAUZSU010180483.1:0-12598 GCA_034780255.1 Parotocinclus maculicauda | reverse complement strand
TTTTACACAAAGTTCATCTGTTGTGTTTATTTGAACATAAAAAAAAAAATTAAATAAATATATATATATATATATATAATATATATATATATCTGTGTATTTTTAGTCATACACTTAAATATGTTGTATTGACTTGAGACTTGACTTAGACCCTAGCCTAAAGACTCATGACTTGACTTGGACTTGTATTTTGCGACTTATGAACATCTCTGCTACAATGTTATCTGAGCTCAGTAAATTCTATCCCATACCACACATGGTATCTCAGCTACCAGACCCTCTTGGTCTACTGGGCAGTCAAACCTCAACTATGCAGGATGCAGGATACAAAATGGATTGGCTCAGTGATAGAACACTGCTTTGTGCTGCTTAGACACTCTGGTTCGGTGTCGAAGCCAAGGCAAGATTTGAAATGTGCTTAATTTAAGCAAGTTATAAGATGCATTGGAGCGATTGGTCTCACTGTTTCTGAGGTTAAAAGTAACAATTTGTGTACATGTGTTCAGTTTTTGCTTCACTGGAGGTCCCAGAGTGACTCCGCTAAAAGATGAAGGGTGGGTGTACAGCACATAATACAGAACAGAGGAAGTCCCCCAACACACATATCAAGCAGAGTGCTTAATGCAGTCATATTTTATGCATAATAAAGATTCCATTTCATTCCACTGCCCGTGTGAGGTGGTTTTAGCTGTTTAACAGATGATGCTGTATAAATCACAATGGAAATGCTGATCTTTCATAGCATAGTAATACTGCGGTCTGGTAATGATAAAGAAATGCCGTACTATAAGAATTTTAGTAAAATAAACAAGTGTTTAGTTGTGTCCTGTTAGATTCCTTAATAATAAAACCACATATGTCATTGTCTGTTGTTTAAAAAAGATAAATCATTTATTTTTATCCAAATTTATCTAATTCCAGTGCTGTGGTATAAATGTAACTGTTGCTCTCAGTGAGACTTTTGGAGATATTAAATATTATTTGTCCTTCCTGATCATGTGTATATCATTTTGTGGCTTCCTATTGCATGTCTCTGTTCATGTATATATCTTTGCCTTGAGCCTTTTATCTAGTTTCTGTGCTCCATGTCATAGCTCTTTGCTAAACACTAGATTTTTAGGCTGTGTTTGTTCTGGTGTTGCTTTCCTGGGTGTTCTCACGGCAATAGTTGATCTGTTACCAAGTCGGTTATTGCTCATAAACCCTTGTCACTTGCACCTATGTTCACTACTGTCTCCAACAGCCAAACATGACACTAGAATTTGGAAGGTATGGAGTATTGCTGCATTTCTGGACATAGTGGTAGGCTGGGAATGTAAAAAAAGGATAGACCATATGGATAAAAAAATTAGTCTGGCAAAGCGTGACCAAACGATCAGTACACGTTCACCTCCATTTGCTTGTTTCAAACTGTTTCGCAATGACACAGCCTTGTACACTTAATAACTAATAAAGTCTCAAAGGTAAGGAGAAAAGATCACAAATATTCGAATGCTATATAACAATATTAATATTTGAACAATGCTCTGATATATTGTCAGAGTGAGTCCTCTTGTTCTTTCGATGAATGCAGCTTCACTCCAGCATGAAGTCCTCATAAATCATAGCACTGTGCGTTCCCCCAGAGGAACGCCCTCATCCTTTAAATATCCCGCAGTGTGTTGGCTCACATTAATCACTTAACCTAAAGCTCTGCGGCTGTACACACCAATCCCTGCCAGCCAGGAGTACACGACCTAGAGATGAATTTCTATTACGTGCATATAGGCTATGTGTTCTTATTTCAACTTCCCCAATCGCTGTCACATTTATTTAAACTGTAGTCTTCATTTACATGAACATCACAAAGTACAATCATTAAATGTTCACATTATTTGTTCATATATACATATGAAACCTCTTGCTTACCATAATGAGGTATAATAGCCCAGGCCATTGCAGAAGCATATATCTCGCCAATCATCCAAAACATGCAGAGCCAGCTCAGATGCTCACCACGCTTCTCCCTCGCCAGAACCTCAGCGAAGTAGGAAAACACAATGGGTACGGTGCCACCGATCCTAACAAAAGAACACTTTTGGTCATGTTTTTAAAATGAATGAACAAACACATAGTCTTATGCCTACTATCAATTTGCTGGAGTATATGTGTAGATTAGTCTGTTATATTTGGGGTCTTAGTCAATCAAAAATTGTATAATGGATCCTCAATAATAAGCTGGCAACTACACTGTGCACAAAAACTAGGTGATATTTCATTAGGGGATATGTCAAACCCTAATTTTAGTGAGTAGTGTATATGTATTATATATCCTTCTATGTGACACTGATCAAATCAAATCAAACCACAAGAGTTGAGGTAAAGGATGGGGATACATATCACCCTTCCTTACATACAGTATTTGCAGACCCACTAACAATAAGCAAGTTTGACGTGATGCCAAACTACTACAACAATCCAAATGCATCTGGAAATGCAAGAACTTTTAGATGAAAAGCCACAGGGAGTGGCAGTAAGGTGAAAAGAGCAGAACTGCTGCAGAGACTATTGATCGATATGAACAGACCTCATGTATCATCTGTCCGAAGATACTGTTATCTAAAGCAAAACACGGTTTTTCATTTAGAGACTTAATAAAAGATCTACACTAAATCATTACTCATGACAATCCACAAAGCAGCGTCCAGAGAAGATCGAATTCACATGAGTAGGCTAATTATTTTTGTGTCCTGCATCAGGGAGGAGTAAAGGGTCTCTAAATCGGCATTTATATTTTGTGTGATTATGATATGGTCCTGGCCATTGATAATCAATTATACTGTTTATTATATTATATTGAAACCAGAGTCCTATCCTGGAATTCACTGGGCACAGGCAGAGGTATACCCTGGACTGAGCAGTTATCCATCGCAGGGTATTGTAACCGCACCATCTGACCTTCTTTTTGGAAGTCCAGAGGCTCTCAGGAACTGCTCTTAGGTTTAGGTCACGGTATGTATTAACACTGGAGTTAGGCTTAGGGATAACCAAACGCCTTTCACATTTCAAACATCAGGAACTGTTTAATGCAGCTTAACTCTTACCTCTAAGCTACAGGAACTGCAGGGCCAAAGGTAAAGGATTAGGGTTGAGTTTCAGTTAGACTTACAGTATAAACTCTTCTGAAGTGCATGTGGGACCCACAATTACAAAGGGCTAACTGCATTCCATACAAATTTCTTTCAGATAAGTGTTACTCCAAAGACAAGCGACAGAAAACACAGTAAAAGTTATAAAAGGTGAGCAGAAGATTCAAGCAGGAGTCTTACCCAAAGCCTGCTATTATGCGACAGAACAGGAAGAGGCCATAGCCTTGAACGAAGGAGGACAGGAAAGCAAAGAAACCATTCGTGGACATGCAGATAAGCAGACACTGGCGTCGGCCCACTTTATCCGACATTCCCCCCCAGAAGAAAGCACCCAACATCATCCCCAGGTACACGATGCTACCTATATGGTGGGAGGGTACAGAAAAGAGGAGGGAAAATGAAGCACAGAGAGCAGGTATTCGGATTTAAGCAGAAGTTGCATCGCCCGGTCAAATCATCTGTTAACATAATACAACTTGAAAAGGGAACAAACTTCAATAGAACACATTTCTGCATTAAACATGGCATGTTCGGGCAAAAGTTTAGAAAGCCTGTCAGTTAGTATTCAGTGACACCTGATTACAGGATAGTATTATTTCCCCGTATTATCACAGCGCTACTTATTACAAGTCAGCAGGTCAATAAACACAACATACATCTTATTTTATTTACGGTAATTAGCTGCATGTTTGGCCCAACTCAAGTTGGGTTCGCATTTTAATAAATCTGAAAAAACTTCCGTTCAGACCAGGTTCTTATTACTCAGAAGTACAGTGATTGTGCAAAAAAGCATTCACTAGTTGCTCTCTAACTCTAATAAGTTCATTCAGATGGATTCTGTGATCTATTCCTATGAGGAATTGAGGTTCTTTTCCTCAAAACCCTCTCCAAAAAAGCTCTCAGTAATGATCCTTAGAGCGTGAAGAAAACATCTTCCAGATTTGAGGTGCAGCTTTTGGTTCGACCAGGCATCCCCAGTTAGTTTTGACAGGAAATCACACAATCACTGTAACGAGGCAGCAAACTGTTCTGGTGCTTAATAAGAGCTTAATAAGACTTTAATTTAGTCAATATATTGTACTGTGCAAAAGTCTGTGTGCGAATTTTATAACGCTTGAGCAACAGTAGCATCTGGCAGCTTCATCCGGATGCCATGTTGACTATTCTACAGTCCAAATAAGCTTGCCTTAGATTTCCGTTGATCGTAGCTATTAAAGAGTTTTGACTTTTTGTAACAAATCACTGTAATGTGGGGGCATCCCTGATCCGTTGCCATGCAACACACATACCCAGCCCCCTTCCTGAGATGCTCAGGAGCTTCACAGTGCTGGAAAAATCATACTCGCACTTTATGGTGCATCCTCACCAAGGATAGGAACCAGAGAAGCTCACCAGTAGAGAGCTGGCTGACAGCGCAGAACCAACCTGGTTCATATCCTGCCTCTGGTGAGTTGAGGAGTTAGTTGCTTTTTAAAGTGTTTGAACTGTTTCACAGACATTTTCTTCCTTATTATCACAAGTGCAAATTCCTTAAAAACCTATACATGCCATTCAATTGTATTTTGCCCACCCTGGTATGTGGCATGATATGATAATTAATTAATGCATTTCAGACTATTTTGCACAGACAGATTGATCATCAAGGCTTAAATAGATGTTGTGTAGACCAAATATTGAGCAGCTCTAACGGAAAGCCAACGTGACAGGATGGCAGCCTGCTACAGAATGGAGTTCATGCGGGTATCCTGCTAAATGTCAGTGGCACTGCGGAGCGAACTGAGGCTCAGCAGGAAAGAAGAGTATGGCTGCTGGAGGCTTTCAAATGCTAGCTGCATTTTTTGTCGAGGGCAAAAGGGGTAGACAAACTTCACATGGCTGACAACCTCACGTGGACAGATGGACTCTGCTGGAGGGGAAACCACTGAATGATGCTCTGAACAAGGAAGGATTGGCCTCACTCATACAGAGCTTGCAACACATGTTTTTATGTGATTTAGGTCAGAGGACTGGAATGGTCAAGTCAAAAGCTGGAGTTCCAATAACACCACAAATCCTCCACTCCAACACTAGGATTTAGATCTCTTTCAAACGCACAATACTTCTCAGCATGCCAAACCTAAATTGAATTTCAGTTTACAGCTTGCAGTGCTTTGTCTCATTTGACCACAAATATTACATACAATTAGATTTCCCAGCTTTAACCATACTTATCTTTGACACTGTCACAGGTGAAAATTCTCACTGAATGGGAGCCAGTCCATCGTGGTGCCCTGTAACTGCAAACCCCAACCTTTAAGATGAAGACCAGGGCAGGGTCCAATCCCAGGTCTTCTGGAACTGGCTTTAATCTTCAAGCCACAGGTGCAGCTTCCAGTCAGATTGCACAGTGCTAAAGTCCCCCAAACCTACTTTAAAAATAGCCTAAATGTTTTTTTCATGTGTTTCCTTGCTTGTCCTGGCCAGGGTTGCAGAGGCACTGGTACATATCCCAGAGGCCTGGATGGGATGCCAGTCCATTGCTTTACCAGGCATGATTCTGTCCCCAGATACAGCCAACAGTGCTTGCAAGTGACGCCTGAACAAACCAACGACCAGTACCAGGACTCAAACCCAGGTCCTTAAGGTTTTTGGCTAGCATTTTAGACAGCAGCACCACAAGATTGTCCAACCTCCAGCTTTTATTTAATAATCATTACCAAAAGTCCTTCAAAACAGTTGCTTATTGGGACACGCATGCATTACATGTTTACTTTACAGATAGGCACAGCTTTATATTTGTTTGTTCTTGGCTTCACAGTAAGCAATGTCAGTGTTAAGAAGTAAATGGACTAAAACGGAATATACGCAAGCACTCCAGCGTATCACAGAGGCTCTGATATGCAGTTCTGCAGGAGCTGTAAATCAGCAGTGATGTGATTTCACTGCAGTTTAGCCATGCTGAGCTGCCTCATATCTACACAGATGCAAAGTAAAGGAGAGAGAGAGCAGATAAGAGATGGGAAGAAAGCTTGGATGGAGACTCGCCCTCTGGCAATGTGACAGCATTAATGGAATAGGCTACACGACCTTACAGAACAGTCCATTATTGTAATTGCATAATGCAGCGACTTTCTTTTTCATTTGCCTAATTCGCCTACAGTGGTCCAGTTAATGTTTAGGACTTAATTTAACAATAAAGGAGCAGTATAATGAAACGACTTCATAAGGTGTGACTAGGGAAATGATACTGCAGAGCGTAAGTGCACAGAGAAGTCACGATTTCTTTCAAGACTTTATTCCTTTCTAAACAAAATTCCTTTGTTACTGATATAAAGTGCTGTGCTAAAGTCTTAGGCCACAATCGAATTGCAAATACCTCTGGACTTATTTACTTAATTACCATGCATGGCTATTTCTCAGTATTTTTATTAGAATACAAGCAGAAAATATAGGAAATTGTATGCATTTGTTAAACTATACATTGGAAAAGCAGCTTCTATAGGTTACAGATGCAAGAATTTAGTGCGACTTCTCCTTCCCCCATTGAACCTTGATTATTTACATGATACATGGCACTGTTTCGTTAAATTAATGCCAGCAAAAGCACCTAAGAAAAAGTCCAATCGTTCCATATTGGTTTTTCTAACATGGATTTAAGTTTAACGTTTCATAATAACTGACAAACCACACCCGTTCTGGTCAGAAGACACAGCCAGGACTTGGGTCACCATCATGGTGGACTAGCGATTTTTCTTGCACCTTATCAATATAGAATGCATCCCGCTTCACTAAGTACTATCATACTTTGTATCTCACTGTGAGTAATGGAGCTTTTCAAGGAATCCTGTTAGTACACTAATTAATAATTTAATAAGTATTTGCATTATCCATCATATTTAATCATCCACCTCTCTCTAGCTCTTGCTCTGTGCCACTTGTTCGCTATCTCTGTTTAATACCATTAGGTTAACCTTGACTCAAACCTCTTTGGACCTATATGAGAACAGTACTGTATACCAGTACCAATACCTGTATAACACAGTTGTTGACTGTACATACAGCTGGTCATTTTAAGGTAGTATTGCAATCCTTAAATACAGTGTTATCATCTGCCCAATCTGGGTTTTACAAAATTCCAATTAGTCTCTTGAAAATTTAATCTGCATAGACCTTTTCTGAGTTGTGGTTCATATGTGGTTATGGAGACAAGATAAATCCGGACAGGAGAACAGTAGAGTTGGGGCAAGTATGGTAATAAGAGTAGGAGATACAGAGATTACAAAAGTCCTGGATCTAAAGTAAGAAAGCTTTAGTGCTTAAACCTACTGAGAAATGGATATTCCCTCTAACTAGTTCATGAAATATTTAAGATTCCCCTTATAGTTCAAATACGTAGCAGAACAGTGAAATAATTAATGGTCAGTTCATAGTCAAAGTTTACAATTGTACTATGAAATTTGACAGTGAAAAAAAGAAATGGCCAAATTATCATCAAAAATTCAGAGTAGAATTCTAAACCTTATGGTGGAAGACATTAAAACTGTCAAGCAATTTACAGTTTTACTACGACATTTCACAGTACAATTTTTTCTGGGAAATTACAGTAGCTAGTTTTTAATGCAAGTAGATACAAGTGATATTTAAGGTCATATTTTTGGTTTATCTAGTTCTATTTGTAGCCAAATATACTGCTCACAACAATTAGCAAATTTTTCCTTATGGGATATTTCATATTGAAATATTGAAATATCTTCTATTTTTTATCAGCATATGTCAAAATACACCACAAAACTAGTTCAATTGTGTAATATTTAAATGCAGCTAATCAGTAGACTAGCAACCTGCTAATAAAGTAGAAGTTCATCTTATATAGTTTGTTCATTTCATATGTGAGGCTTTAGAGTTTTAAAAAGGACACAGCAATGACCAAAAAAACTTTTTTTTAAAAAGAAAGTGTGATTCTCTTTATAATTTAGTTAACCTCATCAGTTTTGCTCCTTATCAGTATCTACACTGCATAGTGGATAGCATTAGCCACTGCTCAAGCGTAATCGAGTTTGCTCACTGGCGCATCGCCCACCGCCAGTTTACAGCCTTAGCATAGCTATGACATGAACCCTCAACCTGATGTTCACCAGTCAAGTACCACTAAAAAAACCTAAAAATGGCTGTTCTAACATATTGCACCTCCTTGGGCAATACATTTTTTTTTAACTTTTGACTAGCTTTTGACTAGCTTGTTTCCTCATAAGACCTACACTGACTCAGTACACCACATCATTGATCTTACCTAGCCAACCAGAGCTGGAATCTGGTACGCACATATCCGTCTCAGCGCTGGGCAGCACGAAGCCCACCACAAAAACCTCCACGCCGTCAGACATGAGCGCCAACCCCAGTGTGAGGTACAACTGCCACTGGAACCTTCCGTGGCCACATTCCTGGATGATCAGCTCATACTGCTGTGCCAGCTCCTCCTCGTCCGCTTGCCTCTCATTCTCTAGCTCCTTCCGGTCCTTGAGGCCATCAGCCACAGGCCGCCCCAGGGCCACTTGTCCATCCTTGAGCCCAGATTCTGTTGGGATTCCTTGGTACTCGCCCTCATATATCTCATCCTCATCATCATGACCTTCTGTGGCATCACTGGAACCTTCTTCATCGTTTGCATGGCTCCCATAGCTTCCTCCTGGATGCTCGTAGTAATCGCCATCGTCTTCATCTTGGAAGCGCTGGTAAGCACGATTATGGGAGTATTCATCTGACACCCTGTCCACTGCCTTGTTGACTCTTTTGCCAGCTTGTCGTTTGGCCTCCCTCGCCATATCTTTGGCTCCCTTAATAAAGGAAGCGGGGTCTCTGGGTTCTGTGGCATCCATGGTAGAAGCTAAATGAGGAATCCCGTAAGAAGAAGATCTCACAGAAGGAGTGCTTGAAACTCCTTGGTTCTCATGAAATAAACCTAAAGAAATACGGAGAAGATGCAAATTTGAAATAACATATTGGTTTGGGTGAGACAAAGTTTTAAAAGACTTTTGTAAGATTAAACATGTAAAAAGAGAGGGATATTTATTAGAGCAATACTTAGAGGAAGGAAATGTATCTTAGTGGATCTGTGGCACACGATGCAGACCAGTGGTGCCTCCTTACATGGATGGATTGATATTTGTTTAGTAGCTTGTATGCAATACTTATAATAGTGATATAAATTCTGCAAAGCAAAGGTTCAAGAAAGAAGAACTGTAATAAGTTCCAGCACTTACAGTGTTACAGTCACTACTGACAAAAGCAATCGTTAAAACTACAGGACTAAAAATGTAACATAGTCATGAAAAACTCGAGGCAGCTGCCACATCAGCAGCAAAAAACACTTCTAGGGAGAAAGGGCTGCCAGAGGAGCTGCATCTCTAGCCAACTACTGATTAAATGAGCAGTTTAATGCAGTTCAGACAATTTCAAATATTGAACACCCTGTTTAAAGCTTAATAGAAAATGAACATTGAAAGTACAGGTTGAAAATAACTGGCACACTGCAGATGACAGGAACATAATGGGAGTTCATGAGTGATGAGAAACAGAAAGCGCTTTCCTGCCAAAGCATCAACATTTACTAATATTCACAGTCTGGGAGCAAAGATGCTGTTTAAATAAAGAAAACATTCACTTGTAGACATATGTAAAGCTTATTATGCTTAAACTGCTTGGCAGTTCAAACATTTAGGAGATGCCCTTTTCCAGAGTGACCTACAGTAGAACTAGACATTAAAATCACCTCAGGAAAATGTCATTTTTTAACCTGGAATTACAGGAGAACTACAGGAACAAAGCGCCACTCAGATTCACTACAGGCACTACATTTCCCATAATGCCCTTTTATAAAGGCTTATAAAGTAAGTTTCTCTGGATGTCTTAAGCATGGATTAATGGACATTCACAAATATACTGTTCAGAAAAATTAGGGAATATTAAAAATAAAATCTCCCATAATGAAATATCCCCTAATTTTTGTGCATTTAAAACAAAGTCCGTCACTTTGCAGGCAACATAACGACAGCTCAGCACTCTAAGCAAAATGCCATAAGTGTAATAAATATACCTAATTTACCTCAGTTTAACCCCAGCCAACCCAATTATGTTGGACCTGGCATTCCTGTGGTACTTATCTCTGAAGCACAATAATAAGTTGGATAGTGATCTAATCCAAAAAGACACAAGTAAAAACCTCATGGTCCACCTTGGAAACGCATATTTAATTTAATTCAATTTTATTTGTATAGCGCTTTTTACAATAGACATTGTCACAAAGCAGCTTTACATTGATATATAAACAAGTGTCACAAATGTAATTCCCTAATAAGCAAGCCAATGGCGACAGTGGCAAGGAAAAACTCCCTGAGACTAAGAGGATGAAACCTTGAGAGGAACCACACTCAGAAGGGAAACCCATCCTTTTTTGGGTAATAAACATAATAAATATTATATAATAAAATCTTTAAATGTATTAAGTCTATGAAGAGATGAGAGAGGGAGGATATCTATCTCTTATTGCATGCACCAAATGTTGACGCTCATGTTGTGCTTGTAATTTGACGGAATCTCTAAAGTGTTTTTTAGTGTGTGTGGGTGGGAGGCAGAGATGTAGGGTGAGGAAATACTCCATTTTCTGATTTGCTGGATGGATGTCTTGCTAGCTGTCAGAAAGGCACTCAGGCAGTGAAGGAGACACCCACTGTGTCAGCCCCAGTGAGACTCAGCACTGAGGCTGCTATGAAATACAGACTTTTGTTCCTCCCTCTAGTGTTGGGGACACTAAGAACTAGGTCGGGACTATTGACCAGCAAGTTGATTCAATTAACATCTAGGCCACCCATGGAGGTCGGGTCCCTTTTTGAGTCTTGGTCCTCTTAAGGTTTCTTCCTTCTACTTTTAGGGAGTTTTTACTTGCCACTGTTACCCTAGGCTTGCTCAATTTAGGATTGGACTTTTAAGATAATATAAGATTGTAAAGCTGCTTTGAGACAATACTCCATTGTAAAAAGCGCTATTGAAATAAATTTGAATTGAATTGCATTGATGGTTTTAAGTCATCGTTGTACTTTTGAGCATGACCCATTTTATAAAAAGGGTGCAACTATAGCATGATTAAAACCATTAGTGTGCCCCGGGGAACACAGGATGCAGGTGCAACCGTATAATGGGCGGGACACCAGTCTGTTTCTGTAGAAACCGCAGCTCAAATTGGGATTTCTTGATTATACTGCCCTATGATGCAATTCCAGTCATGATCTTTGAGAATCCTTTTAATTTTTTTCAATTGGGGGCTCTTTGAATTGTTATTCTGAAAAAAAGAAAAGCCTTCACTTGGTTATTTGAGATTTGGTGAAGCTAGAGTAAAGCATTTTGTTAACTATTTTAATCCTCTGTTTCTAGTCATTTCTTTTATTTGTAGAGGACTAAAGATTATTTTCATTTCAAATGGTATCCACAAAAACGTGCATTGTTTTGTACTGCTTACACTTCAAAAATCCCTGCAGAAAGGAATGTATTTTTTAAAGCAATAATCATGAAAAAAACTAATTGGGAACTCATGAACCGAATCGAATCATGAGTAGAGCATCGTTACACCCCTACAATGTTTCTAGCTGCCATTCTTGAGACCTTTAACAAGACTATGTTTTGTAACCATTAAGCTTTCTGTCATTTATGGTACGAGGCACTGATATAGCATTTATACTGTAAAACAAAAATCGGACCAAAGTTCATGTTATCCAAGTATCATTCTGTGACAAACACATCCTGGAGAAAGAGGGAAGCGAAAGTGAAACGGTTGCTTTTATTAGTGTCAGCCAGCATGAATCAGCCGAGTTCAATCTTCTAATGGCTGGAGGCGGACATAATCACATCAAAATGGGAAGAATGAGCTTGTCTATAAGGAGAAACCTAGGACATCTTGTGTTAAAAGATTGCATCTGTAATAGCACTGATGCTGTTACGGAGAACGGAGGTGGAGGAGGACAGACAGCCAGCTATGGGGGAATGGATGGGATAACAAATACAGACGAGCAAGCACATGATGACGTGGGATATTTCTTGAAGTAACAGTTTGTTGGGAAGCACTTAAGCACTCTGAAATGTCCTTGTAGTACAAAACCAAGCCGAATTCAAGAATTTGCACTAAATATAGAGCATTTGGAAGATCCAAACCACATAGCAGTCAAGTTAAAATGGGGTCCAACAGTGGTAGGTTTGCAGAGTCAGGATTTAAACTTATAACCTACTGATTAGTAATCAGAGCATCAACCACTGAGCCACTTTTTTCTTACTAGTCCAAATGTTACACTGCATTCATTTCTTATTTTGGTAAATGGCAACAGGCTGCATTTTTGTCATGTAACCTGTCTACGTCTGTATTTGAGGTACATTAGGCCAGACTTTTTTAATTGTTTGTTCCTCGGATGTCCCTACTTAAGAATCTACTGAGGAGGGAGGAAAAA
>JAUZSU010180472.1:0-12599 GCA_034780255.1 Parotocinclus maculicauda | reverse complement strand
TAGCTCCACCCACAGAGACTTTAATCACAGTTTCTAGAACTTTCTTTAGCTTTATAATGTTCTGGCTCCACCCACAAGCACTCTAATCACAGTTTCTAGAACTTTCTTCAGTCTTATAATCTTCTAGCTCCACCCACAGGCACTCTTCTTACAGTTTCTAGAACTTTCTTCAGTTTTATAATGTTCTAGCTCCACACAGACGCCCTCCTTGCAGTTTCTATCACTTTTTTTAGTTATATAATGTTCTAGCTCCACCCACAGATGCTTTCCTCGCAGTTTCTAGAACTAATCCGCAATGAAACGGTTTCTGATTTGAGGATGTAAATTCTGTTATTACTGCCTCCCTGGTCGTTCGCAGGAGGACGTCCATCTCGGGGAACTGGAAGTCCAACACTGGCACTGCCATGCTGGAGCAGGTGGCCATGACTGACAGGTACTGGATGTTACATTGTTTGGGATCTGGAGCTGCAGCAGAGCCGGTGAGAGCCGTGGTGTGTTCTGTGTGTTGCAGGTATAAGTTGTGGGTCGATACGAGCAGCCAGTTGTTCGGGGGCCTCGATATCTGTGCGGTTAAAGCCATTCATGGTAAAGACGGCAAGGATTACATCACCGAGGTACAAAACCACTACCGGAGATACAACCATTCAAATTTACATTCTCATTTATTTCTATAGCGCTTTTCTTAAATCAGCTTTATATGATCTTAAATGGAGCAAGCCTAGGGCGACAGTGGCAAGGAAAATCCCTGAATGTAGAAGGAAGAAACCAAGACTTAAAAAGGGTCCCGACCTCCATGGGTGGCCCAGATGTATCATCGATATATCATCTAATGATCCTTATTCCTGTATCAGAAAGTACCAAAGGATCTGTGTGTGTGTGTGTGTGTGTGTGTGTGTCAGGTGGTGGGCTCGTCCATGCCCCTGGTAGGGGATCACCAGACTGAAGATCGGCAGCTGATAGCAGAACTGGTTGTAACCAGGATGAACCAGGTCATGACCCAAAACCCCAAGAGACCCACCACCATCCAGCCCTCACAGGTACGACTGCTTCAGACGGTCCAGACTTTGACTCGACCTTACACACCAGAATAAGACGGTCCGGACTCGACTCGACTCGGACCGACCTGTCAGAGGATTGAGACTCGGTCCCTTTACGCCACAAATTCAGTAGTCGTCCCGGCAGAGACTCGAGAATAAGCTGGACTGGCACAGGAGGGGCACAAGACTTGACTTGGACTCGCGTTCGAGATTCGACTTGGACTGGGATGAAAGAGAACCGGGACTCTGCTCGGACTCGCACACCAGAGACTCAAGACCCAACGTGGTGTCTCAGTACGGACTCGAGACTTGACTCGGACTTGTACTCTACAGTCTTGAGTCTTAACTCTGACACTAGAGGTTCTGGACTTGACTCGGACCCTGCTGCCAAAGACTAGACACTAGACTCACATGGCATGGACTCGAAGCCCGTGTCCGACTCGCAAGGCATGGACTCCAGACCCGACTGTGACTTGTACATGGACTCGGACGACAGGGACTCGACTTGGACTGGACTCGAGTATGAACTCGCGTTTTCAGAGACTGATGTGGACTCGCATGAAAGAGACTCAACTTGGACTCGACCACCATAGAATCGTCTTCAACTTGGACGCCACAGACGGCCCGGACCGGAGACTTAACTTGGACTTGTGTACCATGGACTCCAGACCCAACCTGGTCTCTAGTTGGGTCACCACGGACTCGGACACTAGAGGTTCTGGACTCGACTCTTGGACGTGAACCCTCGACCTTCTGGGTCCACATTCCAGACCCCGGGGCGCTAATCCCGCCCTTTTCCTTCATCTCGCAGAACTCGGCTCAGAAGGACGTCGGTCCGGACGGGAAGACGCCGATCCAGAAGGCTCCTCCCCAGGGCTGTCTGCAGTACATTCTTGACTGTAACGGGGTCGCCGTAGGTCCCAAGCCGGTCCAGACCAACTGAGGGGTAAGAGGGGGACGAATCCTCTCGGGCTGAGTGCTAAACGCAGACCATCAGAGCGAAATGAGACGAGGCCGTCGGCGGAGGACCGAGCGGGTCCGGACCGTTTTCCCTATGCAGTGTCAGTCTGTGGCTTTAGCTGTGCTTGTGATGGTCGCTCGTGTTTCTCGGTTGTTCAGTTTTACTCGGCAGTTTGACGTGGTGTGTGTTACTCTGTGTGTGTGTGTGTGTGTGTGTGTAAATACGTACGATTGTCTTGTGTCCTTGCATGAGCACTTTGGAATCAGGTTGTTGTCGGGACCCTGAATGGGCTGAACCGTCGTTTTTACGTTCTGTGGGACGAGACTTTAATTATTATCTTACTAATTAATAGGATATGAGGGGGGGTGGTGGTGGGGGGTAAATTATTTAGGGATAGTGATAGATATATACTATATAATATAAAGTGTTTATTAGATTATAAGGTATAGATTCGCTACGGGAACCATAAGACGAACAAAGATATTCTTCTCCTCACAGGTTCTAGAACTTTCCTTCCCTAAGGAACCATGAGGTCAGTATTTATGAAGTGTTACCGATAATCGGTCCATATTTTGAGCCAAAGGATTTAGGATAGATGTTATTAAAATTATATTTATGATCGTTTGGTGGGGCGGAACCAGAGCGGTGCTAATAAATCCCCCCCCCCCCCTTCCTACCTATTTATTGTGCTGTGTGAAAAAAAACAGGAACTATACGAGTAAAACTGTTTATAAGTAAAAATTTACCATTTAATGCCAACAGTCTGTCGACTTTCTTTAGCTATAAAATGTTCTGGCTCCACCCACAGGGACTCTAATCACAGCTTCTAGAACTTTCTTCAGTCTTATAATGTTCTGGCTCCACCCACAGGGACTCTCCTCACAGTTTCTAGAACTTTCTTTAGTTATATAATGTTCTGGCTCCACCCACAGTCACTCTCCTCACAGTTTCTAGAACTTTCTTTAGTTATATAATGTTCTAGCTCCACCCACAAGCACTCTAATTACAGTTTCTAGAACTTTCTTTAGTTATATAATGTTCTGGCTCCACCCACAGTCACTCTCCTCACAGTTTCTAGAACCTTCTTCAGTCTTATAATGTTCTAGCTCCACCCACAGGCACTCTCCTCACAGTTTCTAGAACTTTCCGCCATTTAGCAGTCTCTAGTCAGAGTTCGGGAACCTCTGGTAAAATAACGGAACGGAACGTAATCACATATTTTCTTAAACCCCCCCCCCAAAAAAAAAAAAAAACAGAAGAAACGACGTTGTACGACGTGATTATTTGGGTTGGGGGACATAAATCTAAATAAAAAAAAGGTTCCGTCTGAAGCCATATTAACACGGGACAGTTATATTAAAGGAAAGACTAACGTTTATTTATTCGATGTGCGAGCTTGTCACTGTGATGCCGGTTGGAAGGCGGCAGAACGTCCGGCTTCGTTTGTTAAATCGTGGTTTTTTTTGGCGTTATTTTCCGTCGGCTGGTCGTTTCTGTGCATTTCGTGACCCCCCCACCCACCCCTCACCCCGATACGAGCGTAGTGCTTAGCGTCTGTGTGTTTTTACGACAGTTTCGATGCATGCGGGCGGAAATCTGTGCAGTGACGACGCGTGTCGATGTTGAAAACGTAACCGCGCTGCTTGCTTTCGCTAGATCTGAAACATTCGTGTGAAAAAGACGCATGAAAAACTTTTGTTGAAGTTGTGTGTTGTTCGGTAGAATTGTGAGCGTGCCGTGCTTTTGTGTGACTGTTCTACACGACAACGCTGACGCCGGGCGCATTTTCAAACTTTTCCCTCCAAGGTTTGATTTTAAAACGGGGCGATGATCGACCCCCCCTCCCCCTCCCCCTAAGAGAAAACCGGAGAGATGGAGAAGCGATTATGAGATCTGAATAACCAATGGAACGTCGGTGCGTTTGTAAGATCTTCCTTTCTCACAGGCAATAAAAGCAGCATCGCAATATAAATCTCAATGACTTTATCGTCTCTTCTTTTGTCCTGTCAGTAAAAAACCCAGAACGAAACGACCCGAATTCCTTCATTTCTTTTGTTTATAAACGTCCAGGCCTGCAAAAACCTTCCAAAAATATTAGGAACGAATTAAAAAACAAAATAATGAGCAAAAATGATCATCAAATGTTAAAAAAAAGTTTCTCAAAGGGCAATTTTCTTACACACACACACACACACACACACACACACACACACACACCTGCAATCTTAATACATTAAAAGTCAGTTATGGTTTAATCCTTTTCTTCTTTCTTTAGTTTTTTTTCAGTTTCTTTCGATATATTTTTTTCTTTCTTTCTGTCTTTAATTTCCTTTCATCTTCGCTTCCTGTTCTTTTCTTATTTTTATATTTCTTTCCGTCCGTCTCTCATTTTTTTCTCACTTTTTAATTTCTTTCAGTATTTTATCCTTTTTTTTATTTTTATTCGCTATTTCTGTTTATTAAATTACTTTTTCTTTTTGTCTTTAATTTTCTTTCATTTTCGCTTCCTATTCTTTTCTTTTTTTTTTATTTCTTTCTATCCGTCTTTCATTTTTATCCTCACTTACTTTAATTTCTTTCTCTCTTTTAATTTGTTTTTGCTGTTTCTGTATTTTCATCTTTATTTTCTTTCCAACCTTCTTATTATTCTTTTTTATTTCTTTATCTCTTTTAATTAGTTTTTCATTTAGTTCAATATTTCTTTTTATCTGCTCTTTGTTTAATTCCTTTCTTCCGTTTGTTTTTAAATTCTTTCCATTATTTTTATTCATTTCCATCCGTCTCTAATTTTTTTTCTCACTATTATTTTCAGTATTTAATTATTTTCTTTATTTTTATCTTTATTTTATTCCTTTCCTTTTTTCCATCTTTGCTTCCTGTTCTTTTCTTTTTTTTAATTTCCTTCTGTCTTTTTTTCCTGTCGTTTTTATCCTCACTTAGTTTCATTTCTTTCTCTTTTAATTTGTTTCATGTTTCATTCAAAATTCCATTTGGTTTTTCTTTGCTCATATAATTATTTTCTTTCGTTTCTGTCTTTCCAACTTTCTTCCTATTTTCTTTTTAAATTTATTTTCTTCCATCTTCCATATTTTTCTCTTTGTTTAATTTTTTTCTATCTCTTTTAATTCATCTTTCGTTTCTCTTAATATTTCATCTTTTCTTTCTTTTTATCTGCTCGTTTTGTTTATTCAATTTCTTTCCATTTCTTTCTGTCCGTCTTTCATTTTTTTCTCACTTAGTTTAATTTCTTTCTATCCCTTTCAATTTTTCTTTCAGTACTTATTTATTTTCTTTATTTTTATCTGCCATTTCTGTTTAATTCCTTTCTCGTTCAGTCTTTAATTTCCTTCCCATTCTTTTTTTTTTCCATTTCCTTCCTTCCGTCTTTAATTTCTTTTAATTTGTTTTTAAGTTTCTCTATTTTTTTTATTTCTTTCTTTTTATCTGCTCTTTCTATGTTTATGTAATTCCTTTCTTTCTTTTTCTGTTTTTAATTCTGTCCGTCTCATTTTTTCTTCATGTTGTTTAATTTCCTTCTATCCCTTTTTAATTTGTCTTTCACTTCTTTCCTAACTTAATTCTTTTTATCTGCTAATTCTATTTAATTCCTCTCGTTCTTCCTATTCTATATTTTTTCCGTTACTGCCAGTCTTTGTTTTTCTGTTCTGTTTAATGTTCTAATTTTGGTTCTACATGGCAGTGAATCAGACCATAAGATCAGTATAAATTTATATTCAATCTTAAGTTATACTATAAAACGCACATTCTAAATGGCACCACCTGTACCATCCTAAGTACCAGTTGGCATCTGCCACGCCCTTGAGCCGTCGTGCTGAAGAAGCGTTTAAAAGCCTAAACTGAAAGGCCGAGATTCTGTAGGATTTAACTTAATTTTATTAAAATAACCATCGATCAACAGAACGCCCTCGCACCACGACAGCAGAGCCTTTAAATAAACCAAGAGCTCGACCACGTCTGAAGAGTCCAAAAATCCTTCTAATGTAAAGCTCTGCTTTGTAAGCGACCCCCCCCTCCCCCTCCGGATCTTACGGGCTGGGGTGGCCAGATGTAAGGGTAACGTACGCTGTGCTCCCCTTTCTGCGGGGTGACGCTTTTGTTGGTGCAGTAACGGCATGAAGTGATTTTGGGTTTGGATGCTCGGTAATAATATCTTTATTTTGATTTGGACGTCTCCCACCCCCTGCCGAACAGGGATTACGAGTGATGAACTGGCAACCCATCTAGGGTATGCATTCAACTGCTTCCAGGCCCCGGACCCCTGCATGACCCCGACCAGAATAAAGCAAGGGGAGACTAAAAGAGCGATCCCTTCTGAGTCCGGAACCCCCACCCCCACCCCCACCCCCACCCCCTGACCGGGTCAAATGGAGAAATAATTAATAAAGCATCAGGTTACGAGACCACCACAACTACAACAACAGCACTAATTAATAATAAAGTCTGTAACGAAACGGCAAGAACGACCTCATATAAAGAAACCTGGCCGTATTTGAATGCAAACCTCGCCATGCAGGGGCGTCGGGGTGACCTCTGTCGTCGACAGTTCAGGAGTTACGGGTGAAACATTTTCTCCTCGGCACCGTGTAAACGTTTAGAACCGGTATCTACACATTTAGGGGGTTCTACCCTAACGCTCTGGGAGCGGTTCCGTTCTCGGTGCCCGGGCGGACGTCGTGGGCGCCTCGGGCGGGGGGTCCTGCCGGGTTGTCGCGTCAGAAGACGGGCAGCTTCATGGAGGTCAAAGTGCAGGTGTTGATGTCCTCGGTGTGGGCGGCTCTGTGCAGGGACGGCTCAGAGGCGCTGCGGTTGATTTTGGGGAGCGAGTGCTGCAGCAGCTCGATGGAGGACAGGATCTGCCAAGAGGGCGGGGCAAAATTAAGGTTTGGATTTAAACAGCAAACACAATTATGGTGGCTGAGTAGCGACATATCCACGGTGCCCCCACTTTGACTGTTCAGTAGGCTGTATGGTCACCCAAAAGGGTCAAAACACCCCGACAATGATGGAACATGGACAGGATCAGATTTTATTTTCATATTGATTTTGAATGCTGTGTTCATGTGCTGAAAATGCTGACCTGGCAACCCAAAGGTGGCATCCTAAAGCCTTCCCAGAAGAGATAAGGGTGTCCCAATACTTTTGGCTGTATAGTGTATGTTCACTATAGATGGGTGATTGTTTTTTGTCTAGATGTGTTGGAAGTAAAATAAATACAGATATAAAATGAGTTCAAAGGGAACATGATGTGGTACCTGAGGGAACAGGGGTCTCTCATCCATAGACTTTTTAATGCAGTCGGCGACCAGACGCTTCATGGCTTTGGGGCAGCTCTTATACAGCTTAGTGAGATCGGGTGAAAGATAACCTCTGCCCACCATAAAGATGATCTACACACACACACACACACACACATAATATCAGAACGTGATCTGACCTGATGCGACATTTTTTTAAAGGTGGATGGTACAATTTTTATTCCTTTCACAGATTAAAAAAATTATTACCCACAGAAGAGGGAACAGTAAACTGGTTTTACTCCTTTAAGATCGGCGTCACTCTGCCTTAAATTAATTGAACATCATTTAAAATAAATCGTAAGAAAAATGATGTTCGGTGTGTACGATGTCGTCATTATAAAATAAATGAAAAAAAAAATTATTATAAAAAAAAAAAAAAAATTACATTACATTTACCGTCAGCAAAAAAAAAAAAATTAAATAAAAAAAAAAAATAGTATGGAAAAAATATTACACTCACTGTGTACAATGTCATCATTATAAAAAAATTTTTTTTTTTAATTAATTAAAAAAAATTTATTTACCATCAGCAAAAAAATTATATTAGAATAATTAAAATTGTTAAAAAAATTCTAAAAATCACAAAAAAATTCTAAAAATTAAAAGTTCGGTGTGTACAATGTCATCATTATAAAATAAAAATTAAAAAACAATTAAAAATGTTTTTTTTTATTACAAATTAACCATCAGCAAAAAAAAAAATTGTACAAAAAAAAAAAATCATTAATTTACCAACAGCAAAAAAACAAAACAAAAAAAACCTCAAAACCAAATTCTATTAAAAAAAATCCCGTTTTGTGTGTACGATGTCATCATTATAAAAAATAAATAAATAAAATAAAATTACAAATTAATTTACCGTAAGCAAAAAAAAAAATCGTATGAAAAAAATAAAAATAATAATCCCGTTCGGTGAGTGCGAAGTCATTATAAAGAATTACTAATTAATTAAACAAGATCTAAAAAGGCCGTACAAAAAAAAAAAAATCTCGTTCAGTGTGTATGATGTCATTATAAAGAATTAATTTACGATCATCTAAAAAAAATCGTACGAAAAAATCACCTTCAGTGTGTACGATCTTGTCATTATAAAGAATCACTAATTAATTTAACATCTAAAAAAAAGTACGAAAAATACAAAACTATAGTTTAAGCAACCCCAAATGACTTTATCATGACCTAAAAACATCTTAAGAGAAAATCCCGTTCAGTGTGTACGACGTCGGAATTATACAGAATTCCCAATTAATTTACGATCTTCTAAAAAAATCGTGTGTGTACGATGTTGTCGTTATAAACGATCATGGTGTAACTGAACATAAAAAAAAGTGACGTTCTGTATCTAAGAATGTTTACTCAGTGTTTAAACACCTCTCCCATTCCCTCTTGGTTGTGTGCAGCGTTTCCCTGTACCTGATCTCTGTTAGCTATGTGTGAATACGGGAGCTCTCCGGTCATTAGCTCGTACAGTACGATGCCGTACGAGTACACGTCCGATTGGAAGCTGTACGGGTTGTTGTCCTGCATCCGGATCACCTCGGGGGCCTGGAGGGGCGAGAGGGGGGAGGGGAGAGGGTTAAAAGTAATTCAGATGATCATTCTCACTACTAATTAGGAAACGTTTTAATCTGGAGTTACCCCAGAACTTACCATCCATAATATGGACCCTGAAGGATGGCCCACCTGATGAGAGCCGCTCCACCTGGCCTTTACCGTGGCCAAACCGAAATCCCCGATCTTCACCGTTAAGCCCTCGTGCAGGAAGATGTCTGGTCTGGGTTAAGAATTAAAAGTGGATCTCTACAGGTGAGCTGTTCTGGATTTATCGTTCTAATTGGGCATTAAGAGTCACCGGATCCTGATTTATGGTTCATCTGTCGTGTTTGGTTTAACCAGAGAATAAAATGTGTGAACTTTAGATCTGTTAAAGCAAAAAGAGGATACTGTTCGACTTCATATCTCTGTGGATGATGTTCTTCGCGTGCAAATAACTGCAAAAAAAAAAACGCCCCACAGATGAGATTTAGCATTTTAATAAAGATAAGCTTCGTTACAGATATGGAAAGAAATCATAAAGGAGAGAGCGGAGATCATCCAAAAATCCAAAAAAGCATGGAAACGATGTACGATACGATTTGTTCACGATATTTTTCTGAAGTAGAAACAGTGCAAACCTTCAGCGTCAAACGTTTTGAATTAAAAATGTAATTAATTAATAAAAAAAAAAAAAAAAAAAAGACCGTCTCCAGTAATTAACAGAAACGACTAAAAACAGGGGTTTAAAATTGTAAATAAAACTTGCTATTGTGGCTTCACCAGCTCTTAAAAAATATATAATAAAAAAAAATTTATTTGTTTAAAATATTTAACAATATTAACCTTTATTGCAAGTCAAAATCAGATTTATTTCTTAATAAGTAATTTTATTAATGAGATTTATTTCCTTCTTAATTAGTCAAAATCAGATTTATTTAATAAGTAATTTAATTAATAAGATTTATTTCCTTCTTAATTAGTCAAAATCAGATTTATTTCTTAATAAGTAATTTAATTAATAAGATTTATTTCCTTCTTAATTAGTCAAAGTCAGATTTACTTTAAAAAATAATAAAATATAAAAACATAGAATAAATTAAATTAATATCAAAATATAATAAAATAGAGAATATAAAAACGATAATATAAGTAAAAATGTTTTAAATATTTTTTTAATATTTTATTTTAAATATATTTTAAATAAAATATTAAAATAATATAAATGTTACTGATTAATAACGTAATTGAACAAGTTCCCTGACGTTCTTGTCGTTTAATAACATTTATAGGTACGAATGCGCCCTCTGGTTGTCAAAAAGCGCAAGTGCTTTGGACGAGGTAACGAACAGGACGTCCAGCTCCCGTTTTTGCATTGTGATACATTACGCCCCTTAATAAGGAATATTTTGATAAGAGGGGCTCCCGGGGCGTGCCCTACTCACTCCATGCCCTGGGCCGTCTGCCGGGCGATGTCGATCAGCTGGAACATCTGGAAGTTGGTCTCCAGCACGTGGAGGTGTTTGTAGAGGCTGCTACCCTCACACCACTGCGTCACGATGGCCAGGTTATCCTTCGTCATGTAGCCCATGAACAGCAGGATGTTGACGTGTCGGGTTTTCCTGCGCAGACGAACCGAAACCACAGAACCGTTTAACAAAACCGCGCGACCCGGTCCGGTACCGAAGGGTTCAGAGGTCTGTTTTTGGAAGCGGTGCTCGTAGGGTTCACGTGGGTCCTCGTTCAGGTAAGTTTGTCACAGTTCCAGTTGATTGCTCTAAATGGCCCCTTTGCCATGTTGATAGATTTCTATTCTTACACACTTAAAGCTTAAAAAAAAGGAAATAAAAACTTTTGTTTGGCTGGTATTATTAGTATTAGGACCTTTATGAAGGTTTTTTATGCATTTAAAATTCATATTTACAATTTATAATAATAATTTACATATTCGCCGACGATTTTGTATTTGAAGAATAAAAAAAAAAAAAAAATTTCTCAGATCCGCCGCAGCACCAATGGTTGAAATAAAAAAATAAATTTAAATACAATTTTTTTTAATTTTTTTTTTACTTTTTTTGCCCTCCGGTGGAGAGCCAACGGTTTTCTTCTGTTCATTAAATTTTTTTCCAGATTCACTTTTATTTTTAAATAAAAATTTCTTTTTATTTCTTCCTCCCTCCTTGTATTGATTTCACAGAAATTGAAAAGTGCTGAAAAATAAAGATTTATTTTTATTTTTTTCTCCCTCCTCAGTAAATTCTTAAGTAGAAACATCCGAGGAACAAGTAATTAAAAAAGTCTGGCCTAATAGATCAAATCAACATGGGTTTTATATACACCTACTGTATATATATCTAATTCACGTCTGAATGGGAGGGAACTTGTACCCTTGTGACACCTGCTGACTGAAATGTGAATTGCGGGCGGGACAGGTTGGGCCTCACCGTAGAACTGCGACCTCGTTTCTGAAAGCCTGGAACTGCTCCGGCGTTGGATCCGTGACTTTTAATACCTTCACAGCTACGTCGCCTGCGGGTTCGAGCAGAGGGACAGGATTCAGAGCTGGCACTGTAGCAAAGCGTCCCAAAACCGCCCAGAGTGCCCCGGACTCACCGTGCCATTTCCCTTTGTACACGGTTCCGAAGGATCCCGAGCCGATTCTGGAGTGCAGCATGACCTCGCTGGCTTCGATCTCCCAGTAGTAGCTCGAGTCCCTCTTATCTCTGGGGCGCTGAAACACAAACGACCGTCCGATTTACCCACGGCTAAAAAATAATTATTTTTTAAAAAGCCCAAAGTGTACCAAGATACCCCCGGCACGCCACCGTCCGAATATGGGGGCGGAAACGTTTGGTCAGGAGACGTTATCGTCCGATTTTTTTGACCCGTAGCCTCGTTCGCCTGTTCGGAGCTGACAGGAGTGCCAGCTGGTTGTAGCCCACCCGCTTCAAGGTTCGAAATTTGGTGTTGTTCGTTCAGAGATGCTTATTATTTCTGGTGCCTTTGTCAGGTGAACCAGTCTGCATTGTGGCATAGATTATTTTATGTATATATTACATAAAGCGTTAGTATCGGATCGATATCGAGTATCGGCCGATACTCACAGCGCACATCGGTGCGTCCTTACTGTAAACCCTAGAGATGACGTAACCCCTAATCTTCCCTGCCAGCACACGTGTGGTTTGTGGTGAGACTTGTCAGTAGTGTGTGTGTGTGTGTGACTTCCTAAAACTCGGCTCGAACCCGGTCGCGTTTACAGGCCGAGGGCCCGTTTGTTCTCCGTCTCTTTAAGGCTGTACAAATCGGTGGAAAGGAAGGGGCGGAGCTTACGATTTTGTTTTTCTCCTGAGCCCTCTCTTTCTGTGCTGGCGGGGGGGTTCTGGACTGGTTCCATCCCGTCGGGCTCTGGCTGGGAGAGCTACCTGCTGCAGAGGAAAGAGGAGGGAATTTAGGGAAAAGACGCCGAGAATCGGAACGGCTTTTGTTCTTCTCCGTAGCTGCCGCTCTCGCTTTTCCCTTACCTGATCCGTGACCGTGACGTATCGCGTCCTGTGCGAAACACAGAAAAATAAAAACACAAATAAGCACTCGCTTTTTCACTGTACTCTTTTTATAGCCCTTATCCACCAACCAGAAACGGTTCCAAAATTCGGGTACAGGTTGAAAAAAAATAATAACTAGAAAATGCAGCTCCCGGAGGAACTGTGGATGTGTGTTGCATCGGTGCCGTTGGTTCTGGCCTGGGCAGGT
>JAUZSU010180451.1:0-12600 GCA_034780255.1 Parotocinclus maculicauda | reverse complement strand
TATAACATAAAC
Organism: Parotocinclus maculicauda; assembly: GCA_034780255.1. Taxonomy (NCBI): domain Eukaryota; kingdom Metazoa; phylum Chordata; class Actinopteri; order Siluriformes; family Loricariidae; genus Parotocinclus; species Parotocinclus maculicauda. The sequence goes on along the minus strand of JAUZSU010180451.1, from coordinate 12,588 downwards.
AGTTTTACAAATTTAAACAAATTTACCCCCTATTTCTCCAGGTCGTCTTTTGATAGCTGACCGTTTAAATGCCTCCGTGTTTACGTTCTCTAACGACGTCACTCCAACGCCCGTCCCCATGGCGCATGCGCAGCCTTTTCGTCTCACGTATTATACTGCTTTATTTGTGCCCAGGTTAGGACCGACAGATGAGTGGTTTTTACACTTTATCCTCAAAAAATAAGATATAAATCTAGTACAAAATGAATACATTTTTATTGGTATGCCTGCTGCTGTACTTTTATTTCTACAGTATCAAAGTCGATCACGAGTCAGTTTGAATCTGTTTGTTTGTAGGTTTATTTGCTCATGCTCCAGCACTGCCCGGAAGTGTGTGCGTAGCGGTGCCGGAATGAGAGGACCAACTTTCTGATAAATATTTGAACTGAGTTTTAAGCAATCAGTGTAATCCGTATTACAGCTCATTTGGCTGCATTTCCACCTGTTTCTAGGCTTTTTAAGCTGAAGGTTATTTGCACAGTAGTAAAACGGAACTGTTCGCAGCAACGCAACATTTGCTTGGACGCGTAGTGACACGCATGTTTAGTGCTGAAGTGTCTGCAGGACTTTGCTGTGTTAAACAGGATGCCTGCTTTTGAGCTGGAGCAGGTGGATGAAGAAGGAGCGACCATAGATCTGCCCGATGGAGAAACTGTGGTTGGGAGAGGACCATTTCTCGGAGTGAGTTAATTAGATATGAACTGATTATAGTTTCCCCAGTCAGTGTGCAGAGCTTCGTGGCTATCTGAACTCTACTTAATGATCTTAGGTTCTCATCGTGAACACTGTGTAATGGTCTTTCTGCAGTAAAACCTGAAAACTTGCTTCAGATTGCATGATTTCTTTATGTGTAATTCTCAATTTGGTCCTCTAGATGGCACTGTTCCTTTAATCTTCATTTCGACGGCTTTAACATACAGGTGTGCGCCGTTTATGTCCATTCGATTAACGTCCGTTCTATTTAGTCCCTTGGACTTAACAATTGAAAAACAGTTGGTCACCCCAGCAGCTAATTAATGCTTTTAATACTTGGTTAGAGGTGGAAGTTGTAGTTTAATTACTGAAGCCTTCATTCAAAAGTTCTATTTCCAGTCCTGTGCTCACTTGTGCATTACTAGAGACTGTTCTAACTCAGTTGCTGTGTTTGGTGACATGCATAATGAACTTTTTGCAAAGGTTGCCAAAAAATTGTTGGTTTCTTTATAGCAGTTCTTCTGACGATCACTACGTGGCATGTTGTCCACAGTCCCGGTTTTTGTTGAATTTGCCACAGTGTTGTGTGAAATTGGTGATCTTTCAAGGCGTTGGTTGTTGAAGTTTGCCTCTATGATACGACTGATGTGTTCACCAGACACCAGAATCGTCAATTCCATCTTCAGTTACCCGTGTCAAAGAAGAAACGTTTTGAACTTTGTGTTGATAACTCTGGAACCAGAAGAGATGTTGCAAATCTGATTACGGCAGTCGATTCCTGAGACAATTCGGGTCTTCTTTGATATCCTACATGACCACCTTCCCATTGGAAAAATTTGTCCCTGATCCAGCATGGCGGCTTTCAAGCTGTTTCAGACATAACCTGCCGACATTTCAGACATTGCCCCCTCACCCATTACTTGTAGGGGTATTCAGATATGTAATTTCCCCCTTTGTTTCGGAAATGTTTGAATTCTGGCCAGTACCTCACACTGCCGTCCTCTCAGAAGCTGAGATGACTCAAGCTTGTTTTGTCAAGTTATGCCATATATTGAACACACATTACTGTTGGTGTTTAGTGATTAATGTGAGCATGTTAGAGTTTAAAAACGTCAATCACATGGCAGAAAAACAACACAAACAAAATGTGCAACCTTTTTTACCCTCTCAAAAGCAGTAGTGTAGCCCAGTCTGAATTACAGGCAGTACCATGTCTAAATTCATTATATTTCCTGTGACTTGAAACAGGGCAGAGCTTCAGCTGATGTTCAGCAGTGTTATGAAAACTAAACATTACATCTGATTTTCTAAATAAAAAACAACTTGGTTGCTACAGGAGATTTTAATGTAACCTAATTATATCACACACATTTTTAAAACATGCATTTTTTAATGAAGCCGCCTTAAAGAAAAGGAAAACCATGAAATCTAAATCCCCGCTGTAATGTGTGCAATTTTGAAATGCCGTAACCCTGTGTCTTCTTTGCAACCAGCAAATAATCACACAAAAATATAATAATAATAAATAAGCAAATGACTTATTTTTTGAGTACACACCTAAAAGATGGTGCAATGTTCTCCCTCCTCCCAGGGAAATACATCTACAGGGTACACGCAATAGCAGAAGAAGGCACACTCAGGTAACACGCAGCATAAAGAAAGGAACCCTAAAAGAATCACTACTATGAGTAAAACTAATCACCTGATCTTGTTAATGATGGAAATATTCTTATGCATTGTTTGAGCTTATTGTCAAATTTGTTTATTTGGTTTTATTTATTGTCACTGTCGGCGTCAGTGGCCATTTCAACATCACACACAAAGTTATATCTATACACAAGGTCATCTCAAGAGTGTGTGTGTGTGTGTTTGTGTGTGTGTGTGTGTGTGTGTGTGTGTGTGTGTGGATTTATACAATGACTTATTCCATTTAAGGAACTCATTATTCCTGCACATTTCTCTTCGTTATAGAAATGGATTCTTCATGCATGGAGATGGCAGCCCTGGGAAGACCTCTCTATCCCGGCATGCTGTATGACTGCCGCAGTGATTTTTTAATTCCTGGTAAATTTTATGATTATCAGTGTGTATATTGATTTCTTATTAAATGTTGTTATTAAATGCATGTAAATGTAATATTATGAAGTCTAATGTCACTTTACATAGAAACCCCTTTGTCTCTCTCTAGAATGAATGAAATATTACCAGAATGCAATAGGATAACATAAAATAATCCTTTATTAGTCCCAGAATGGGGACATTTACAGAGACAGCAGCAAAGTAATAGGAGTGTAGAAAGTGTACAAAGAAATTAAATAATAATAATTTCATTATTTACTATAAACGGAATAAACAAGAAGTATATAACCCCAGTATATACATTGATATACAGTGTTTTCTATACGTTAATTTAAACACAAATTGCCCCAAAACTGCCTTTCAGTATAGTTACAACTTTATAGTTCATGGTGTATGTGGTCTATTGAGAGCACTGCTGATTTTACAGTCTAACACAGCAGAAGGGGATAAAGAACCTTCGATAGCGTCGCTTCACACGAGTCATGTCCATGTTTTATATATATATAGTGAGGGGAGAATTCAAAACGAATATGGAGATGATTCCTCAAGAACTGCTGGACAATCTGATCCTGTTCATGTCCCATCACTGTCAGTGTGTTTTGGAACTCTTGGGTGACCATGCACTCTACTGAAGAGTCAATGTGGGGCACTCTCGTCCAGTTTAGAACAGTTTCTGTTCACCCCCATAAGTATATCACTTGCTACTCAATTTACTGTAATGTAATTGCTTAACTTTCTTTGACTTTTCAATTGCTTTTATGATTAGCTTGTTTTAATTAAATAAATCAAATGCTTCTTTTTTAGTCACTTCATATTCTTTTTTTAAATATCCCCTATTTTTTTTGGAGCAGTGTGTATAAAGGATATCTACAGTTCCTGATTTTTGTGTCTATGCAATTTACTGTTTTTGTGCACATGACCAGTTTTAACATTAAGGATTGTCATTTTCTAGAGATCAAATTTGTAATAATATATCGTTAATTTATACCATATTATTTTAGGTGTTACTCTGTGGGATAAGAAATTATTACTTGATGAACTGATTGTGCACAAAACAGATCTGCGGTTCACTGCCTCTGATAGGGTCAGCGATAAAGCCAAGCTTCTAGATGTGAGTGCCTCCATTAAAGCCAGCTTTCTGGGTGGTTTGATAGAAGTTGGAGGATCAGCCAAGTACCTGAATGATAGCAAAACCTCAGAAAATCAGAGTCGGATTACTCTACAGTACAATCAGACAACTAAATTTGAACAAGTCTCTATGGCTGCACTTGGCAAAATCACCTATCCACAAGTATTTGACCAGCAAACGGCCACTCACGTCGTTACAGCTGTACTGTATGGAGCTCAGGCTTTCATGTTATTTGATTATACATCTTCACAGAATGAAAACAAACAGGAAATTGCAGGACAACTGCAAGCTGTCGTTAAAAAGATCCCAAGCCTTTCTATACAGGGGGAAGCCTCAATACAGATGAATGAAAATGAAAAGAATTTGGCTTCAAATATTAGTGTCACATTTTATGGTGATTATGAACTTGATTCAAATCCCACTACATACACAGAAGCCATGCAGATCTACAAGAAGTTGCCCACTCTCCTGAAGAGCAAGGGCAGTGATGGAGTTCCAATGAAAGTGTGGCTCTATCCTCTTAAGCTCTTGAATGATAAGGCAGCTAAGCTGATGAGAGAAATCAGTATCAGCCTGGTGTCTAAAACAGAAAGTTTGCTGGAAGAACTATCAACAGTTGAGAGGAGATGCAATGACCTGTATGAAAGCCAAGGCCTGGATGATTTCCCTGCTTTGAAAGACAGGCTACGAATGTTTCAAGACTATCACAGCAGTTACAAGATAGAATGTCAGAAAAAAATGTTCACAGTTTTGCCTGCTATTCGAGGTGGCAAACAGGATGAGACGGCACTGGCTAACATCCTGGAGAGTTACAATATGTCACCGTTTGTGGCTGCCAATTCACACAAATGGTTAGAAAACATGACAACAGAAATAAAAATACTTAGGTCCAATATCAGTGGACTAAAAAACATCTCCATTGTAACATCTTCGGGTTCACTGAATTCAATCCTCTTTAATCCTGATATTGATGTGGTGGTATGTCTGGCTTTCACATCTTTGAACAACACAGACCCTCACCTAGATGAACTAAGAGGGTTCCTGGATTCAGATATGTTTGCAAACTTGGGGCAAACAAAACCAAAGGTCTACTCTATTCAAACAGCACAGTCTCTGTTAACCTCCGCTGATGTTTCTAAGCGTATGAGACAGAATGTTTCTCTCTTTAAAAGTTTTTCAATGGCCAATAAAGGTGAGAAGAAAATATGGTTTATTATAGCCTCAATCCTTGATCCCAGCAATCAAGGATCCTCCATCCGCCTTTATGAAAAGGGTCGTCTGACAGATCCTAAGTTCCTGCCTGTAGCCAAACCACCCCCACCTGAGCTAGATATTACAGACAAGGGAGTACAATTAAAGCTTCAGGCACCATCAACTGGAAAAACAGTACGATTCAGAGTGGAATACAGGACAACACAGCCAGCTGATTCAGGAGCTGATAGTGAAGGATGGAAAGTCACAGACACTCCAAATGCACAGAGCCCCTTCCCACTGACTGGACTTCCACTATCTCCAAAATACTGGGTCCGGTACAGAGCTGTTAGTGCCCTGGGTGTGAGTGAGCCCAGTGATTCTGTCACCTTCTCCCTCCAAAAGAAGTCCAGTGTTGTTCCACTGAGCCAGTCATGGGTGAGTTATCACAATAATGAGTTATTCCTTTTTTATAAATATATGCTTTTGGTGTTTTTTTATTGTAATATTAAATTTGGCACAAAAGAAAGGTATGGTGGTTACGCAACCTAGAGACAGTGGCATGTTAATATTCAAAATTGAAGCAAATGAAATATTATGTTGCTAAAATCAAAATAAAAAAATATAATAATACAAGCCCCTTATACTTTTTTAGAAAAAAATCCGTATTTTTATTAATTCAAAGGTACAATCAATTGTTTTCACAGAATTGGTCCACTTCTACTCTGGTAAGTGACATAAGATCGAAAATAGCTGGACCCTGGAGCATCGCACGGAGTGTTTCTACTACCAAGACAGAGATTATAAACCCTGTAAGTAAAAACATTCACAATGAGCCTTAAGTGTTGTTTTAACCCCTCTTTTCCAGGTCAGGGTTGCCGGGACTGTGGTGGTCTAGTGGTTAAGGTACTGGACTATGGACCGGAAGGTCTGGGGTTCAAATCCCACCTCTGCCACAGTTGGGTCCCTGTGCAAGGCCCTTAACCCACAATTGCTTGGACTGTAAGTCGCTCTGGATAAGGGCGTCTGTTAAATGCTGTAAATGTAAAGGTGAATGTAATACCCTGGTGCCTGTTCCAGAGGACAGAAAGTGCAAGCATAAGTGTGCCCTGCAAAGCAGTCCAGTCCAGTCCATTGCAGGGCAGAGTTGCAACCTCTTTTCCCCTCATGAACTAACAAAGACAGAAGATTAAATTATATATATTAAAAAGAGACATAATCATGACAAAAATATAAATTAAGTGCCTTGGTCATCTGTTTACCGTACTGGACAGATGGAACACCATTATTCCAAAACATATCCCTTATGATACCAGCAAACCACAGATACTGCTTGTACTTTGTAAATGATAGCATATTAATGGTGGAACAGACCTCTCCAAAAATATAAAATCTTCCAAAATAGTGTTCAGTCCAAATGTTTTTGTGTTCATTTGCAGTTGCTGTTGGTTGTGATGGGAGAACTGAATGTATACCATGTCTAAAAGCTTCAGACGTTTATTTCTATGCTTTTGTTTGCCATTCATTTATTGCTATGTGGCTTGTTATCTGCCCTTATTACATTTACGCCGTTTAGCAGACAACCTTATCCAGAGCAACTTACAGATATAATATAAGAGATAATCTTACAATTCAAGCAACTGTGGGTTAAGGGTCTTGGTCAGTGTCATAACAATGGCAGTTTGGCAGGGGGGGTGAGGGGGTTGAACCCTGGACCTTCTTTTTCATAGTTCAATATCTTAACCAGATCGTAGAACTTTTGTATTATATAGCAACATGGCGGAGGCTTATATTTGCATATGATTATATTCACTGCAGAGCATTCCCTATGTCGGTGACATTGCTGGAGGCATGAAACCAGGAACTGTACTGTACGTCCAGGGGACTGTTTTACCAAATGCAGATAAGTACGTATTCGGGACACCACATTGAATAAATAAAGATGAGCTTCTTAGTAGCGGAAGCATAGATAAAAGAAGGGACAGATGACATAGAACTAAGATAGAATCTTAATAAGTGATTGACATAATAATAATATTATATATTATAATATAATAATGTGATAATAATTATAATACAGCCTTTACTTATCATTAATATACTGTTTATTTTCCACAGAATTTCATATAATTTCAAGATCGACCCAACAGGTGATGACATTGCTTTTCACTTCAGCACTCGTATCAAAGTGGGCTCAGTAGCTCGTGACAGCTACATAAAGGGTTGCTGGGAGAACCTAGAAAATACCTTTAACTGTCCTCTAAGCAGAGGATCTGTCTTCGATATCTTCTTTGTCACTAAAACAGAGGGCTATGATGTAAATAAAATAATAACAGTATTATTAACCATTACATACACTAAATAAGACTTTATTTGTTATAATATTAAATGTATTCTCTTTCTAGGTGTATTTTAACGGACAGTGGTATTGTTTGTTCAAACACCGCGTGCCGGTGGAAAAAGTGACTACGTTGAACATTGGTGGCGATGTCTTGATTAACATCATTGGTATTGTTCAAGTAAGTCATGTTCTAAAGATCTCAATTATGTGATACTACAACTAGACAGGAACATATACATTGATTATTATAATTAATGATGGGTATGAGAGTGAAGAGTGTGTTCCTGCACTAGTATAGGTGTGCACATTTAGGTGGGTCACCTTAAAAATCCCTTTAAAACCTATTTGCTATGATTTATAATTACATCATATGGGAAATTAAGTAATCCCAAGTATAAAACAATTTTAATTTTTATCCATGTCAGACAAAAAGTAAATCTCCATACGTAATAAATGAATTAATATCATTAATGTTTCCACCCATAGAATTGGAACACGTCTTCACCCTTAAGCGATCTAAGAACAAAAACAATGGGTACCTGGAGTATCTCACGCTGGAGTTTTTCTACCATTGCATCAGAGGTTACAAATGTTGTCAACAACCCTGTAAGTAACCACATACGAATTTAGGCTTAAAAGTGCAATAATTACACTATAGTCGTCTTTAGAGTAAAACCCTACAAAAATCTACATTTCAAACTAAAATATCCCCTAATTTTTGTTAGCAGTGTATCTTTAACAAGAGTGAAAAACATTTCACTGAGCATTGTACATTAATACTGATAGAGTTCTATTATGGGTATATTAATTAAACAACTATTATGTTAATGCTACAGATCATTTACTGTATGAGTGAAATCGGTGCAGGACTGAAAGCAGGAATGGCATTGTACTTCCAAGGAACTGTTTTAGCAAATGCACAAGAGTAAGTACTCATGGCACGCATCAAATATACAATGACTATTAGCAGTGGAAGCAGAGATTAAATCGGTGGCAGATCAAACAGAACAAAGAGAGAATCTTGCTAACACACCATTTGAATGTTTTGAACCACTGTTTGTTTTCCATACAGATTTAAATTTCATCTTGGGCCAAAGGGCGATGACATTGCTTTTTACTTCAACCCTCGTATCAATAATTCGATAGTCTGTAACAGCTACAGGAATGGCACTTGGGATGCAGAAGAGCGCTCAGCCTGTCCTCTAACTGCAGGATCAGCCTTTGATATCTTCTATTTCATTAAAACCGAAGGCTATGAGGTGAGTAACAAGATAACCTAAATATTACAGAGCATATCATACAGCAAATATGTGTAATATTATTAGTATTTTCATTCCAGGTGTATGTGAACGGACAGAGGTGTTTTTTGTTCAAGCACCGCATTTCGGTGGATAAAGTGACTACTGTTGGCTTTTATGGTGATGTCGTGATGAACACCTTCGGCATTATTCCAGTAAGACATGAGAATTTTCTTTTTTATATTGAAAGAACCCATAAATCCCATAATATAAAATCTGTGTCCACCAGATTATTATGGAAATTCACTGCTAGATGAACTGATTTCTTACATATCACAGTACTTAGCATCCTTTTAGCTATCACTATTTGTGATGACTTCACATCAAAGATCATTTTATTTATAGATCAGGAGGGAGGGGCACTGAACTTGTAATCGTCAGTAACTGGAAGCAATCATTACTTAGTGCAGTGCACTGCTTACAACTGGCTGTTCCATGCATCACAAGTAATAGTGTTTATTTTTATTTTTAGAGTTATTTAATTTATATCTGATCAGTGACACCAAAGGTTTTTTTTGCCAGATATGTAAATAATGCATAAATAGATTCATCTTGATCAAACAAAATCTCTATCCTTATCCACTACTCATTTCTATGTTGTTTTATTACACTGCTTACAAAGATTAGGATATTTTATTTCCCTTATTTTTTTGAGAAGTATAATTCTAAATAAATTGCCCACTAATCAGCACTTATCCTGCTTCCTACTGTATGGTGATGTCATCTTTATAAAGTTCACATAGTTCATATGACTCTTACGTCCACTGTGTGTCATAAGAGTCAACGATCCGAGTTTCAAATGTCATGAAAAAAGATGATGACACCAAGGGAGGAAAAGAGAATAACTGTTATAAAGCACCTCAAGAAGTGTCACCTTCGTTTATAAAAAATCATAGGAAACAAAAATTGTTGCTTTTATTATTATAATTACCAGTAGCCTAGTAGTAGCATTTCTTTGCAAGTTGATTACACATGTGTTTCTTATGTGAGTTATTATCACTTGTAAAATAAAAGTAAAAATAATAACCTGTCAAATGGTCAAAGAGTACTTTCACTTACTTTTATTATTATCTGTGTTGTACTTTACAGAACTGGAGCACGTCTACTTTTGCTAAGGAACTGAGTCCTGGTGTCTCACGGGACAAGCTTTCTAAACTGCAGTCCGATTGGGCAAAACCATTATCCAACCCTGTAAGTAACACCACCCTTGTAATGACATAAAAATAGCATTAAATAACATTTACACAAGAAAATAAACCAAGTTTAATCTCAATGTTCCTTTACTAGAGTTCATCCTACACACATACATTCCCTGAAGGCTTGAGACCTGGAATTGCTTTGTTTTTCCAAGGAGTTGTTGTTTCTTCAGATTTCAGCAGGTGGGCACTAATGATATTGGCTTAAATGTATATTGCCTGTGTTAGAGTAATGTGGTATCATGGTACTGTACTGTACCATTTGTACACCTTACCATGATTCTGATTATAAAATCGAAACACTAATGCATACCTTAATATGACACAACTGCTTTTATTTGTAATGAAAATGATTTCAATGCAAAATTGTAATGATCACTTTTTTTAATTAAGTTCACGTTGTTTTAAAGCGGTCCACTGCATTTGTAAAGCAAAACGTCCAATTAGAGCTGCATTTAATTATGAATAATTACAATACAGAAAGCAATGTGATTCGTTGTGATAAATTGCAAAAACAAAGTACTGATGAATGGAGAGTAGTGGAAAATTGTTATTAGTTCTGCTTGATAGGTGACAAAAACATACAGTGAGTTGTTGGTGGTTTGTGAGGTTGATCATCAAAAATGTGTTGTGTTTTTCTGTCGAGTATTGTTCTCTTGCAATATGTGTTATTCATACTGAGTCACTTGCAGCTTTATAATAGATTTGGAGGCCGATCGGACAAAAGGTGGCTGTGACGTTATTTTCCACTTGCTCTGTTACCTGACCTCTGTGGTTCGCAACACCTGCAAGAATAATGAATGGATGACTAAGGAGGAGACTATGAGTAGCCCATTTGTCAAAGGAGGAGGCTTTGATATCATCATCCTTGTTAAAACAGATTGCTATGAGGTGCAGTTTTGTAAAGTTTTGGGTGTATCAACAATTAAAAGTTATTAAATTTATGCAGAAAGACATAATGGTTTTCTTTGTTTGTTTAGGTGATTGTCAATGGCCTGACATTCTGCACTTACAATCATCGTACAGCAGTGGAAAAAGTGTTTTCCATGACTGTACGTGGAGATGCCTTTGTTAACAGCTTTGGTATCATTGATGTAAGTCATTTTCTTATGTTGTAGTGCATGGTTAACTGAACTTATTGAATATACTAATTTACAAGTGGTGTTAACATAGTTTGACTACTTATGTAAAATAGTTGGATTCAGTCGAATTTGTAGTTTTTAAGAGACGTTTTGTTTCTTCTTCTCACCAGATGGACAGTGTTAACGTGAAGGTCAACGTCCCTGCCAACATTTGAGATGTGTTCATCTCTAGAAGAAATAACTCAACTTAAGAGCACCTTTGTGTTACTTTGTGCTCCAGTACATTTGAATTGTTTAGCTGATTAGCTGTAGTAGTTTGGTCTGTTTTTAAACAAATCAGTATTCTTAAACATCTGACCACTTATTGCTTATTACTTTACATAAGTGTTTTAAAGTCACTTATATAACTATCTTCATAAAATATACCAGTGTCTATAAGGGGGATCTCTATGTCACCAGGGTGTATTCAGAGCCAAACAGTGAAATTTATTCCAAAATAAAAATCTTTCATCTTCCATAGTGTTCATTTATTTTATTTATTGCTATTTCTGCTCACAACACTTATAAAAGGTTATGGCACCGAGGATACCAGGTGATGAAGTGTTTTCGTGTTATTTTGTCCCATTATGCATACAAGTTTAAGGTGATAAGTATTTCTCCACATATTCTCTTTTGGGGACAGATCAGAACATGTTTCTCAAAAATGTAAGTGTATTTTTCTGCATTAATGCTGCGCTCAAAAAATACAGATTACCTTTTAATGGTCACTGATACAGCCCACACCATAAAATATCCTTTTAGGCTTGCTGATCAGTCTCGATAGTCCTTTCTCTGTAGTCTGCAGAACTTTTCCTCTTTTGATTGCAGACCTGAAATGCAAGAACTGATTAATATTACCAAATGAAATGAATTTACCAGACAAAACATAAAACATCCTGAATTCATGCAGTTTGCTTAAAGCATTTGCAAATACTGTAAACCCTTCAATATTCCACCAAGGATTTCATTTCTAATCGTTGTTGTCTAGGTTTGCATGCGCAAATTATTATTATTTTTTTTTTTATACAATGTATATACACTCCCCGAACACTTTATTAGGAGCGCTTAGTCATGTATGCAATTTCAATCCGTGGCCTTCCTTAATCACCAGATCTACGCTGCTCAAAAAACGTAGGGAGTATTTTTAAAAGAATATAAAGCATTTAAAAAAAGAAGCATTTGATTCTATTTGATTAAACAAGATAGTTGGAAAAGTAAATGAAAAGTCAAAGAGAGTGAAAATGGGATGCAAACTCAGTTATGGTGATTAAGTAGCTGGTGATGTTGTCATGTGGTAAACAGAAGCATGTCTCCAGCTGAATAGTACCAAGACTGAAGCCATCCTGATTGGCACCTCACATCAAATGAAGTCAGCATCCATAACCAGTTTCACTTTTTCTGGTCAGAACATCAAATTCGCTTCTTCAGTCACTAACCTTGGTGTCCTTTTTGATCCACAACTCACCTTTGAAAGCCACATAAAACACCTCTGCAAGGTCTC
>JAUZSU010180440.1:0-12601 GCA_034780255.1 Parotocinclus maculicauda | reverse complement strand
GCGACTTGTGGCTTTTTTTTTTGTAGTAAATGGAAATGTTAGGCAAAGACCTGTAGGTGGCAGTAGAGGGCTGGGGAAAAACTTTGGAGTTTTCGGGTAGTGATGCCAGAGACTAAGAGTTTTTTCACGGATATTACATATATGTACACTTTCTTTAATCTGATTAAGCGGAATTTTGGTCCAAATAAGCGAATAACATTACACGTATATAATAGGATTTGTTTTTGATTAGGATTTGGTTTGAATAAGCAGCTGGTCCCAATAACCGGTGGTCCAATTAACCCGAAATCGACTGTGTGTGTGTGTGTGTGTGTGTGTGTGCGTGTATATATATATATATATATATATATATATATATTCAGTGCTACTAAAGAAAAAAACCCTTAGTATATTTATTTGGGAAAAAAATCAATCAGTTTCTTAAAGCATGAGAGCATTAGCTTTTTTCAAACTCGTCATTTTCCTTTGACGTGCATCATCTTTGTGCGAAACCCTAAATACATAGAGAACAGAAATTTTCAGAGAGACTCAAAGTTCCATAAGGCAGTGCGTTTGGTGGGCAGGACATCTTTTATCATCACTAATGAATATGAATATGAGAGGATTTTCGTCAGTTATAAATGCACTGCATGCAACAGTTTTACATTGGCTGGAACATGTGTGAGCTCCTTTGTAAAAAGAAACTGTGTTAGCTGGCTGAATTATGCTTAATGAACATGCATTGTTCCAAATATACAGTGGAGGAAGTAATTATTTAATCCCTTGCTGATTTTATAAGTTTGCACACTTACAAAGATATGAACAGTCTATAATTTTAAGGGTAGGTTTATTTTAACAGTGAGAGATAGAATATCTAAAAGAAAATCCAAAAAATTACATTGTATAAAATATATAAATTTATTTGCCTTTGGTAGAGAGAAATAAGTATTTTATTCCTCTAGCAAACAAGACTTAATACTTGGTGGCAAAACCCTTGTTGGCAAGCACAGCAGTCAGATGTTTTTTGTAGTTGATGATGTTTGCACACTCGGACCTTCAGCTCCCTCCATAAGTTTTCAAGGGAAATAAGGTCTGGAGAATGGCTAGGCCACCCCATGACCTTAATGTGCTGCTTTTTAAGCCACTCCTTTGTTGCCTTGGCTGAATAGGAAGACCCAGCCATGCCATAACATTAACATTAACATTAACATTGGGACTGGGTAGCCTAGCGGTTAAGGTACTGGACTCTGGACCAGAAGGTCCAGGGTTCAAATCCCGCCTCTGCCAAGCCACTGAGCAAGGCCTTAACCCACAATTGCTTGGATTGTAAGACTGTATTAATTGTAAGTCGCTCTGGATAAGGGCATCTGCTAAATGCTGTAAATGTACAAATGTACAAATGTAAATGAGGACTTGATTTTGGAACTTGACTTTATTGCCGTATTGCACACCTTGGATGTGTGGGATGTTAACCAATACAACACGGATGGTCATAAATCTTGCTCTGAAACCTGCCGCAGTTACGCCTCTGGCATTTTTGGTTCCTTTTAGCAACAGAAGCATGAAAGTGATCAGCTTGGAAAAGGAGTGCGGCTGAATATTAATACCTGTAAAGCGTTTGAAGGTCGTATTGTTTTATGTGCGTTTTCCTTTGGAACCACAGATCTCATCTGATGCCGAGACTGAAAGAATCGCGCTCTCACGAGTCCTTGCTCAGTCCCAGCAGTGCAGTGGAAGCTCTGGACCTCAGCATGGAGGAGGAGGTCTTCATCAAACCCGTACACAGCTCCATCCTGGGCCAGGACTACTGCTTTGAGGTGCACATGTTCAGGAGCATGCAGACTTGCTTACACCCGATATTAAATGGATTTATTTTAAGTACGATATAACCAAGTAAATCCAGTAGTGCTGAATCACGCTGGCAAATTCTACACAAAAAAATGACAAATAAAAATCCATAAAAACAGAATTAATACACAAAAATGAACAATACAATTCATATAAAAATGATTAAAAAACCTTTGCTAAATCATTTAATGTTTACATGAGCAGTTATTTTAAAAACAATTATATTCTCTCAAATATTCAGTATATATGTGCAGCATATGTTTCATTATTTACTACTCTATATGCAAATGAACTCATTTTTATATTAAATAAGAACAATTTATTTATGCTTGTCTTAATATTGTAAATGTAAACGAATATTCTGTTATATTATAGTGTTATTATTACTAACATGAATAATTATTCTAATTATTATATTATATTAATACATATATTACCATTTACAATTAAATAGATGTCATTTAAAGTAAAAAAAAAAAGTATATATATATATATATATATATATTTAAAATTTTAATAAATGTAAAAAAAAATTTGTAGTCTGAAATTTTATTGAAATATTTTTAATATATATACATATTTTTTTACTTTAAACTGCGTATCTATTTAATTGTAAATTACAATAATATTAAAACATGTATATTCTGTATAATAATAATAATACATTTCTCAATCAGTAACCTGTTTAAATAACTGAACACAATTTTTAAAAAATATTAATAATATTGTAATAGACGACTTCAATTCGGTTTTCATCATTCTACATAATTTTTAATTCATTAAAATGCATGGATTTCAGAAAATCTTTTCCTGTTTGTATATTGTATTGTTTATAGCCAACATTCCTTATGGTGCAACAGTCCAGCAGTCACTCTGCTATTATCCTAGTACTATTACTAGTACAAATATACCTCAGTGATACACAGGAGTCCAAGAGAGCATAGTTAGTTCTGCCTGTTATGACCTACTATAGGTACGAGCAACACCAGACTCTAGTTGTGTATCCTGTGCAAAGTTTGGTAGCTTGCCTTTCGTAAGCTAGAACTGATGACTGTGTTTCTGTATCACCTCAGGTGAGCACCTCAACAGGAAGTAAGTGTTTCTCTTGCCGCTCAGCTGCAGAGAGGGACAAGTGGATGGAGAACCTCAGACGAGCTGTCCACCCAAACAAGGTTAGACTGCTTCAAACCAGAGCTTTAAATAGCAGAGGACGTTCAGAAAGTCACACTTTAAAATCATCAACTTCAATCAAATCCAAGTGAGAAAGTCATTCGAAATGTTGTTTGTTCCCTTTCCTATCACGTGCCCATCCATGAGGACCTTTCTGTTTTAATCGGGAGCAGATCAACAGCAAAAATCTGATGAATAAATAATGACGTTTATCATGTGTTATTCAAAAAGCAGTCAAATTTGAGTTTCGCAGAACATTCGGGTCTTCAAAGAAGCAGCATTAAAGCAGAAAAGTACATTTGGGAGAAACATGGATTGCCCTCAAGACGACATCTTTTCCAGGGATGTCCATGCATTTTTTTCAAAACAATGCAAAAACCACATGCTGCCCACATTATAAAGGCATAGGTATGGATGAAAAGGGTACGAGTTTAGTGGAAGTTTTTAATGGTTCCCCTAATGCAAGCATCACAGTTTATCAGTAGGTGAAGCAGGAGGCTTCTTCTGTTGGGGTAATTAGTGTGGAGTGGTGTAACACAATACCTAAAAGCCAAGCCAGCTTACATAATTGACTGCCGCGCCCTGCGTGTTAGCATGTGCGGCTGCCTGCGGGTATTTTTTCTGCAAGCACGCAGAAACCAAGACATGAAAGGATCTCAACAACTGGATGCTTTTTTTTTTATTCAAACTATCCAGCATTGGGTGAGATGGCGCCACCCTGCCAAGCAATGCAGGACCCATCCACCTGGTGCCTATCCTGAGCAGAGAGCTAGATTATGAAGCGTTTGCCGGGATTATTTTCGTAAGAAGGAACTTTGGGATTTAAAGTTAAAACCCTGTGGGAGTTCCTGGCTTCTCTTCAGTTACTGAGTAGTTTTCGTTTTAAAAAGTGTATGCTGTGCATAATGTTTTAAAGCAAACAATACTAGCAATTAAAATGACTAGAAATAATGGGTATTTTCTTGCATAGAAATGAAATTTAAACCAAAAGAATCGATCTTAAGAATCAATTCATAGCGCCCTCTGGTGTTCAGAAATGCAACTGCATTAGATGGTGCAATTAACAGTGAATCGGAGTGAATCTCAACCAGTTTATAGTTATAGGTTAAAGGGAATATACAGGTACAAAGGAGTACTACTTCCAATAGGACAGGCACATGCACTTATGAACAGCTGGATTTTGAGCTACAACAGCCGGACAGATTTTTCAGCTCCATTGAAGCTATGGTTTGATCCAGTGGTTTAGCAGGCCTTTGTTATTCCAAATCTATAGAAATGGGAAGGATTTAATTGGAATACTAGCATACAAGATGATTACCTCCATGGTCCTGTAACCTCGCTCTTCTGTCTGCAGGACAACAGTCGACGGGTGGAGAACACGCTTCGCCTGTGGGTGATTGAAGCGAAAGACCTTCAGGCCAAGAAGAAATATTTTTCCGAGCTGTGCCTGGATGACGTCCTCTACGCCCGTACCACCTGCAAGCTGAAGGGAGACAATGTTTTCTGGGGAGAGCACTTTGAATTCACCAATCTGCCCGCTGTCCAAAGCATCACCGTCCACCTCTACAGGGACTCGGACAAGAAGAAGAAGAAAGACAAAAACAACTACGTGGGATTCGTCAACATCCCGGTCGAGTGCGTCACCGGCAGGCAACTTGTCGAGAAGTGGTACCCTGTCAACGTGCCCAACCCCAGTAAGGGAAAGACCGCGGGTCCAATGATCCGAATCAAAGCCCGCTACCAAAGCATGAACATCCTCCCGATGGAGCTGTATAAGGAGTTTGCTGAGTACACCACCAACAACTACATGCTGCTCTGCTCAGTGCTGGAACCAGCCATCAGTGTCAAGAACAAGGAGGAGATGGCATGCGCCCTGGTACACATCCTCCAAAGCACGGGGAAAGCCAAGGTAAGGACAACAAGCTGTATGGGTCGCTTTGGTGGATCATTTGAGGCCTGGGTTTTGAACCTTTGTCATGTTTACACTGCTCTACCCGAGTGTGAATACATTTCCAATACACTTCGCTCACCCCGTATCCCCTAAAACGTGTTCGGCTAGCATTTTTATCGCCCCCTAAGGGTGAGTAAATGGTTGAGCGATGCCCTCTGCCATTTAGGAATCCCTGACCAGGCCACACCGTATTGTGCCGGGCCAAAATCGTAGGATATTGAAAAGGTATGAACCAAGAAACTGATCTACTAAAAAAGATCTACTACGGAGTGAGAGGATCCGAAAATCATGGACAGTGTGTCATTTATGGTCGTTGTGCCGTTGTTAAAAAACAAATCTAATGGCAGCTTTAGACGTTTGCCCAGTACTGGGTGTTAGGGTTTCCCAGTGTGAAGGCGGTTAAGTAATGAATCTCCAGGGTTAAGCCAGGGTTTCCAGGATCGTGGCTTATCTCTGTCGTAACGTTTGGGCTTTAACCTGTGTGAATCATTTTGCGTAGAAATGCATGGATCTTACGACAACCCACAACGAGATCCCTAAAACGTTCCCCCACGCCGTCCACTTGGCAGAGGAACGAAATCTTCATTCTCCATTGAGTCCGTTTTGAGAAATGGCCAAGTCACCGCCTGTCCTCTCTGCTGGCTGCCTGAGCTTTGTCTGGCCTGATTGGCACCGTTTCAGTAGCTGCAGTACACAGTCCATTTGTGGTCGACTCACGGGGTGAGGTAAACACACAGGGGAAAGAACCATACATGGCAGAGATGTCATCCCCAGTTTACTTATGGCTGTGTTGGGAAGTGTGTTTAGACTAGGCTTAACGGCCCTTGTGTTTCCTCCAAACTTTCGAAAGAAATGCAGAAAGAAAAACCGCGCAGACCGACACAAAACCAGGCTGAACTTCACGTTCAGAAATCGTTTCCTACCATCTTGACCTGTGTGCCAGGATTAATTAGACTAACCCTAATGAACCTGAAGGTAACCTAACTCGCTGGCTGTAATTACAATCCGTATATCAGGGTCATCCTAAAGGCCGTTCTTCTTTCTTAGCTGCAGAACTGTGCAGACAGAACTGCACGGATAATCTGGAGATTTGCTTCGTCACAGTCCTCCTGGAGCTGTTCCGACTTTCTCAATAAGGCCAGACTTTTTTATTGCTTTTTTCGCGGATCTGCCGACAATCATATTTAAAGAATACAAAAAATAAGTATTTTTTTTTTATTTCTCGGATCCGCTGCAGCACCAATGGTAAAAAAAAGTTTTACAACTTTTTTTTTTTAGCTTTTTCCGCCCTTCTGTTGGAGAGCCAACGATTTTCTTCTGTTCATTTAATTGTTTCCCAGATTCACTTTAATTTAATTGTAGGTTAAATCAATGTTATTTTTAAATAAACATTTATTTTTATTTCTTCCTTCTTCCTTGTATTGATTCCACATAGTCCTCGAGAAATTGATAAGTGCTAAAAACTTAAGATTTATTTGTATTTTTTTTCCTCCCTCCTCAGTAGATTCTAAGTAGGAACATCCGAGGAACAAGCAATTAAAAAAGTCTGGCCAAAAGTCTGTTTAATTAACAGTGCAACAGGTTTTTACTCTGGGAGGACTGGCTATATTTGTCTAGATGATCAGTTGGAACCAAATTTAATTGATAAACAAGTTTCCGAGCTTCAGCAGGCTTTTCTTTTTGTCTTGTTTTTTTGGGCATCTGTAGGCTACAAAAAGCACCAGTTATATGGAACTGGTTTGTCGTTTACGCAGCAAACGACAGCTGTTTGGAACATATGCAAAGCCAAGATTGGCACGTCTGGTGGAAGCACAGCAAATCTGTTGGACCCTCTTAAAAAGAAAGCAGCCCAGAGAGTATACCAAATGCCAAACAGCAGGGGGCGGGGGGGGGTGCTGCACCAGAAAAAGCACCTAAAGGTCGAACGATTAAAACCTAAAATGAACACGAAACATGACAAACAAGAAACAAAGCACAAAAAAGAGGAGCTGATTTTGCAGATTTTGTAAAAAAAGAGGGATTTTATCCCTGTAATCGGGTTTCTCAGCGCGTGTATGCCGTTAGTCGGATTTTGGCTTGTTTAGCCGTCTTCGTCTGCGCATGCACGCACGTGTAACTCGACGTGGTTGCCAGGTCTTCTTGTTCTTGAGGCTTTTTGGGGACTTTTTTTAATCTTCCCGTGGCATATTTTCCGAGATCTGGCACCCTGGAATGAAACACTTTTGTGGAAATATTACTTGTCAGATCATTTACATTACATTTACATTTATGGCATTTATCAGACGCCCTTATCCAGAGCGACTTACAATTCAAGCAATCGTGGGTTAAAGGGCCTTGCTTAAGGACCCAACTGTGGCAGCTTTTTGGCAGAAGTGGGATTTGACCCTTGGACCATCAGATCCAGAGTCCAGTACCTTAACCACTAGGCTACCACAGTAACCGGATCACTGGATGGCAGCTCCGAAATCCAATCATGGAAGCACAAGGCATGCAAACCTGGATGTTCGCCAAAGTATTGATCCGTTTGTTTTCGTGACCTTTTGTCAGATAGGAAAAGGCAGTTATTTATACATGACCAGTTAACTTTAAAAAAAAGTCGAGGCTTCATTAAGGTCTTTTCAGAGTTAGTACTTGATTTCAGACCCAGGTGAATTAATAGGAATAATGATTCCTACATACTCTGCTGCTAAAGTTTTTTCTGCCGTTCACGGTTGCACAGATGTCATTAGACATGGTCGCTGGGTCAGGAATGGCTGATTTGCCTCATTATCCACAAGTACTGCTTTTGACATTGCTTCCTGCTCTTGCATCATCATCACTGGCAAGCTCTTAGCTCTCCACTTTTCTGCTCACCTGCACTTTTAGCCTTTATATTACCACGCTGATGACTGGCAGTGACCGAATCCATCAACCCTGTTAGAGGGCCAGTCCCAAAAGGGCATTCGATCCCTTTCTGGGCCATTCCAGGTCAGGTGGGAGATAGCCGGGTCCCTTAGTATGGGACTGTTAATTACAGTGATCAGTAAAGCAACCCGGGGGGATATGGATCGTTAAAAACTGGAACGTACACGTCAGCGTTAAGCTCCGAGTTCGTACGTTACGAGGGCATTAGTGAGGATCATTATCCTGGGATTCCTGACGTTTTGGGGACTCTCGGACACCGGGGTTTTGGTTTTATGGCTGTGCAGGCTCAGGATGTGGTGGAACATGGCTGTTGTTTCTCTGTGGATGCTTTTGTGTGTCGTGGGATTTTGTGCGGAGAATAAAGTCGTAGAGAGGACACGACTGGGCACTTCATTCCCAAAACAATGCCCCTTATATAACTCCCTTACTGTGTAATAAACCTTTATATAAACATTAATAACGCTTAATAAAACGCTTCCACAGGAAGGCAGTACGGTTCCTATTATTAACTCATCATTACAGACTCATTTCCTGGCTCCTACAGGACACATCTCTCCGTGCTCCGTCCATCACCCGGCCACTTCCCTCCCTAAAATCCTCCTCTGTTCTCAGCTTGTCTTGTTCTCTTCATGGCTTTAGTCTCTACATCACTCTCCAGTCTCTCATTCTGTTTCTCCAGCATCTCCTCATCCATCTCCTGCTCTGCCAGGCTTTAAGGAGATTTAAAAGGATGTCACTTTTGCTTCGAGAAGATACATCACCTGGCTGATACTACAACAGCCTGCAGCCCTCACACACACACACACACACACACACACTATTGTTTTATGTTATGTGTTATAAGTTCTCTCACTGTTCACTGAGCAAAACTGATCAATTGGCTCTAAGATATCTTAAGTTAGAAGTTATATCTTCTCTTCAGGTTTGATTTTTTTTAACGCCAGAGGGCGCAGTCCTAAGCCGAGCTCCCATACGCATATAAAACTCCTTATAATTTTTCAAATTGCAACCATGAAATGCAAAATATTCAGAAACTGAACAAAATGCTGAAGGTTGAGCAGGTACGATTACAGCGATCTTCATTCCAACCTTTCTGACGTTTAGAAGTCTTAACCTAACAAAACATAGGGCTTCTTGACCGCTACCTCTTCTGATCAAGCTTTTTCAGACTGTAGAAAGGTCAACTTGGCATCCTGATGCTGCTAATGTGCATGTGTAAGGGGAGGTCACACTAAGTACTAACCAGTGCAACCTATAGAAGCTTACTTTTTTAAATACTGTGCACATTCTGAACCTATTCTAATACAGGGACTGAGAATCAATTGTATATAGATATTATAGCACTGACAAAACAACAGTATAGCTTATCTAGTGGTGGCCTCAGACTTTTGGCTTAAGCAATGCAACACTGTGTAGACAAATTAGCCACAGTATTTGGAAACTGAAGTTTTCGGGGCTTATTTGTTTAAAACTTTCGTCTCGGTGGGGCAAAGGTGCTTGTGTGCACAGGTGAGTAAAACACAAACATAACCCCCTGTGTCTTTGGAGGCTTACTGAGAAAAAGAAAGGAACGACGCACATTTTGTTTGACTTCATTTTCTCTTTCCTAATGAGCCGTGCAGTTGAGTCAGGTGTGTTGGCAGAAAAACGAGGGCATGGGAAACAATGACGTTGGCAGGATCTGCGTGTTTGGAACAATCCCAGATGCCGCAAAAGCTGTGGAGGAGGTGCACAGGGTGACTAAGAGCAGCACACCGCCCCGACTAGCCCTGCCCCGCCAACGCACACGTGGTTATCAGGGAAAAACACACATGCCCAGCTTCACGGCGCTGTTGTTTTTAGTTCGAGTTAGTGCAAGTGTAGGTATGGGGAGCCAGAGCTTTTTTTTCATAGTATTCTTTGGATCATTTTTAGCTGGAGTTCGTGATCCCAGCATACCTCCACCTGCTGACAGAAAAGAGAATTGCAAAATAAAAATAGTAATAGAAAGGCAGATTTACATTTACAGAATTTAGCAGACGCCCTTATCCAGAGCAATGGTGGGTTAAGGGGCTCAAGGGTCCAACTGTGGCAGCTTGGCAGAGGTGAGATTTGAACCCAAGACCTTCAGGTCCAGAGTACAGTGCCTTAACCGCTAGGCTACCACGCAAATCAAGATTCTGGGATTTTCCCATTTTCTTTATCGTGCTCAGGTTTTTTATAAAAGATCTAAAAACATATTATACAGTACAGTAGTGTGTGTGTGTGTGTGTGTGTGTGTGTGTGTGTGTGTGTGT
The DNA here is from genome assembly GCA_034780255.1 of Parotocinclus maculicauda. Lineage (NCBI taxonomy): Eukaryota > Metazoa > Chordata > Actinopteri > Siluriformes > Loricariidae > Parotocinclus > Parotocinclus maculicauda. The sequence continues at coordinate 2,473 of JAUZSU010180440.1, read as the reverse complement.
GTGTGTGTGTGTCCAATCTTTACTGCCAAAAATGTATTTTCCATTTTGGGTTCCAAAAGTTTTCATTGCTCCCATTTTCATTTCGGCTCCTTTTCTCCTTTCAAGACAGCTAATCATTTGCCAACCTGCTGTTCGTCCCTCCCTCGGGTGGGCACCCAACCTCACAGGGTATGGCCTAAACCAAGCCGCACCCCCTGTCAGGTTGGGTGCCCTCCCGAGGGAGGGACGGACGGATCCCAAGTTGGCAAACGTCAGTCCATTAAAACAATGTTTTCATACTGTTCTTTTATGAAAAGCTTTTACCGTTTGTAAACGACGTCCGGAAGCCTTCCCTTCTCAGCCAGTAAAGATTTACGGTAGACTAGTCCGCTGCTGTGACGTGGTACACGCCGTCCGCTGTGGAACTCATTCGTAAGCCACGTTACAACATCAACAGTGTTGCTGCTACTATTTGACATACTATTAAGTATAAATGACGTGGTTTAGGATGCAGCCTGTGGTTTGCGGAGAAGCCGCCTGAGACGCAGGGATCAAAGTCTTTGCCCTGCCCAGGCCGTGCCAACGTGTACACAAAAACGCTGTCGCTTTGACAACGCACGTGCAACAGCAGCACAGCACTGTCAGAGTGCTGCTTGTACAGTAAAGTAAGTGCAAAGAAATAAACGTAATGGATAGGTAAATTTATAGTACAAACACACACACACATAAGAGTACTGTGTAAAAGTCTTATGCTTTAGGGTAGGTAGAATCACCATATACACATTTTTTGGGTCTCTTTATAAAGATACGTAAAGAAAATATCAAAGATGTTGTTTTTCTTTTTAGTCCGTTTTGTTTTATTACATCTGGGTCACCCATGCAGGTCGGGTCCCTATTTGAGTCTTGGTCCTCCCTAGGTTTCTTTCTTTTATATTCAGGGAGTTTTTCCTGTCGCCCTAGGCTTGCTCAACTTGGGATTGGCCTTTTAAGATCATATAATATTCTAAAGCTGCTCCATTATAGAATAAAAAGCTCTATAGAAATACATTTGAACTGACACTTGACTTTATTTATGAGGGCTATTTTGGTCTGTGTGTGGGTGTAAGTGTGTGTTTGTGTTTTTCACCTACTTGTGCAGACCACTGACTGTGTAATGGCAATCTTGTATGCTCAAATGTGTGTGTGCATCCTGTCCAAATTATCTTCTGATTGCTTTCCAGCTGGGTCTGTTTGACTGCAACAGATTTGCATGTCAGTATTAGACGGAGTTTGTTGTTAGGTTTACATATATATATATATATATATATACACACACCATGATATACTTCTTTAATCTCTAAACTTCCAGCACGTTTCCCATCGGTTGCTGTTCTCGTGAATAACTGACATGTTCTATTTTCTTTTCAATCGAGGATTTTCTGACTGATTTGATGATGTCCGAGGTGGACAGATGTGGTGAAAACGAGCACTTGATCTTTCGTGAGAACACGCTGGGCACCAAGGCGATCGAGGAGTATCTCAAACTGGTGGGACAGAAATATCTTCAGGACGCACTAGGTACGTTTTTGTTTTTAATTGCAGCGTCTGTGTACAGTGGAATAACAGGAACGACGATGACCCCTGCTGCGTGCTTAGGAGGAGACGTGCAAGGCCGGGTGGTGCTTTTTGGGGACAGGGCATGACCTTACTAGTTAGCCTGGCATGCATGGCATACTGTGATAAGGCAATATTTGAGGATACCTAATGGCTGCGTTTAAATGTGAACGGATGGCTGAGGGAGTGTAGATGGTGCCTGGTATCTGTATATCTGCACCCTTGACGTCACTCTTATAGCATTGGGCTCCTCAGACCTGACCCGGCCTTACTAGGACTCAAAGGACACGCTGAGTTTTATAATGCTGGCACCTATCCTTTAGATAAGCTAAACCCAAACACACATTTTTATCGTATTTATTGAGCCACTCGTTCTCCTGTAAGCCCAGAATGATACAAATGCAGTCAGAGGAGCTTATCTGTAAAGGAAAATATTTCACACTGTTCATATCAGCACCACTGGATAATCAGTGTGTGTGTGTGTGTGTGTGTGTGTGTGTGTGTGTGTGTGTGTGTGTGTGTGTCTCTTTCTCTCTTTAGGTTTCCATTAGGAACATATTTGGCTGTGTTGAATAATGTAGAGCTGTTTTTCTTAGATTAATGTGACTTGTGAAGCACAGCTGAATTATTGAACAGCTCAGTCCTGAAGATTGACTGAAACTCACAGAAAGGGCGACACAAGGACAGGATCCAAACGTGTGTGGGCGCCAAGCCTCTTGAGAGAGAGACAGGGATAGCGAGAGAGAGAGAGAGAGAGACAGGGATAGAGAGAGAGAGAGAGAGAGAGAGAGAGAGAGACAGAGACAGGGATGGAGAGAGAGAGAGAGAGAGACAGAGACAGCGATGGAGAGAGAGGGAGAGGTAGAGAGAGAGACAGACAGGGATCGAGAGAGAGAGAGAG
>JAUZSU010180430.1:0-12601 GCA_034780255.1 Parotocinclus maculicauda | reverse complement strand
TATGTCTATAGCCCCCCCCCCCTCTTATCCAGGGTGATTTACAAATATTTTACTATAATTCAGGTATAATCCATTAGCTGTGTCTCAATGGACTATCTCAAGGGCTGAACTGTGGCAGCTTGGCATTGCTGAAGCTTTAACCTTGGATCTTGTGACCAGCAGTAATACTCCCTTTTCTCCTTGCATGTAGGGACATGGCTGAACTTTATACTGATTTTCCATGAGCACACAAGTTTACATGATAGCTTTCAGCAGCCTTGTGCTTCAATCCATGTTAGTCTCAGTCTGTCATTTTCATGCCTTGTTTGCTTTGCAGACCAAACTCGAATAAACCAATGGTTCTATCGATTCACGGCTGTTTTAGGTCATGTTTTTAGTTCATGCGTTATTAGATCATGCCCGATGCAATACCACTTTTCTACCTCACTTGGCTTACAGAGAATTGCAGCGTGTAGCTGTTAAGGTCAATTGTGCTAACACAGCAGAAGTACTTTGTTGTGTGCTGAATAGATGCTAACAAGTGGATTTGCACTGACATGATATAATTTCCCCCGACTGCCTTGACATCTTAATTCTGACTAGTGGGAAAAGAAGCTTGAGCTAAACATCTCACTACATGGCCACTGAAGTTGCAGTTGGGATTTTTTATTACCGAATGAAAACCAAATTAAACTGCCACCTACAAAATTAAAGTATGGTTTTCTGAAATGGGACATCTTACCTGACCTGTATAGACCAGTCTGGATATCTTGGTGATGCTGAAAAAAAGTTTTTTTTATTTGACTTATTTGCTTATTTAAATTAGTAAAATCAAGTAAAATGTGTTAACCAATGCCGATATGGACATGTATCTGTTTGATTTAAGTGTGCGAATGTGCGAGCGCATGCGAGTGCTCCTGTGTACGCGTGTGTGTACTCTGTGACATGCTGGGAGGCTGACAGCAGTAGTGAGCATCCCAGTGCTGTTTTGTCTGCTGTCTCTTTGAATATGAGCATCAAGCTGAGACGCAGACAATGATCAGCATACTGAGGGGGAGAAAGACGGGTAAGCAAGGGCCATCTGAGTGGAAATCACACGACTGACAGGTGGATATGATGTCACCTGCAAAGTGACTCTCGGAAAGACAGTCACGCATCACTTTCCATGATAGTGTTTGTTTTCAGGAAGGATGGATGAAAGTTGTCATGAATAACGAATAAGCAGATCAGCACATACATGAAGGGTCTGCTTGGATATGCAAATCACACATTTATAGTAAGGGTAGACATGAAAAATTGACTAGTTGATTAGATGAAGGGAAATGTATGTATAAATGTTTATATGTTAGTACCGTATTTAGTTTGTATGGGTCCTGGCTGGGTTGGGTATTGCACACACATACAGTATGATTGGTTATGCTTGAGAAAGGGCACCCTTTGCTCCCCGAATAGTTGCAGGGTGTCCCCGCCATCACCCCTGCAACCTTGACTGGTAAAAGGAATGCTTAGAATGCATGTACGCTGTGAGAGAAAAACACTTTGATCTTAATAAAACAGATTAACAGTGTGGATTATAAACCTTATTATTATTTGGTTATGCTAATGCTCACCTTTAATCTACATATGAACAAATCAGTATTAAAACCAAACCTTCTACAATACAACATTTTGATCTGGAATTATATTATCTGAACAAGTTTTACAAATATCACAAATGCTCTCTGAACAAGTATTACTATTATCACATGTGTATTGTGTATTGCAGATATAAAAGACAAGTATTATGAATATCACAATTGCACTCAAAATCATATCATATCAATTTCACAAGAAGTATCCAAACAAATAAGGTATTATAGATATTACATGGATACTAACTGGACAAAAAATGAGTCACATAGATGAGCTAGATGTATTGGGAAGAGGTGGTGCAATGCAGTGAATGTCTCATTTAATGAGTGGAAAATTGGTTGGAAAGCAAATGTTAATGATTGTTAAGGATAATCAATTTAAGTTTGCCAAAGGCTTTAGTGTGAAAGGAGTAACTGAAGTTGCAGGTGTAGTAAAGTGTATGGCCATACGAGTCTACCAGCAGTGGCAAATATCCAGTATACAGGAAATTCTGGTCAGAATACATTCATATTTATTACATATTATTTGGTATGTTTCAGTCACAAGTCACTAATGTTTTGTCTGGTGGGTAAATTATATTAATATCACAATCAAAACAATAATTACTAACCACACAGGTAGTCTCCAAGCATGCATTAGAAATATCAGTATATAAGTATTTTTTTCAAATATCGCAAGTAGTCAAGTAGTACAATTATTACAGGAAGTCTCCAAACAAATGTTGCAATGTAAGCTTTACAGAAGTGTTACGGATATCACAAGAAATCTTTATACAAATAATAATATTACAAGTACTGTACTGTATGTACAAATATTACAAATATCACAAGTCTCCAAACAATATCATTAACATCACAAATAGTCTCTGAAGAAGTATTTTGCATATCATAGGTGGTCTCCAAGCAAGTATTAGGAATATCTCAATAATCTTTGGACAAGAAATAGAAATATCAAAAGTAATCTCGGTGCGTGTATTAGGAATATCACAAACAAATATTGAAAAATAGTCTTCATATAAGTATTACAAGCAAGTTTTAAAGACTTTTATAGATACATTACTAAATTTTGGCAACATTGTTGGTTATAGATGCACTTGAATAAATAAACGTACTAATATGCTAATTCTAATATCATTATAATAACCCAAGAGTAACTACATTTTCTCTTTTCGCTCTGAGGTGAAGTTCCAGCACCAGTTCCAGCACCTCACACTTAGATGTTTCTCCACCCCAGCATCATTCTTCTGGTCTTCTGTAAACAATAACCAGTCCCACCATGCCCGGGTCTTGCCAGAGTCTAGTAACGTCCTCCATCATTTAGTTATTAGGAGACGATGTGCCTCCAATAACCTACAGCTGAGGACTTATTATCATAAATCTATTTGTTATTTATTTTGAATTGTATTACTAATTTAAACTTTATTATTTAAATTGTATTATTTACTTAATTTGACTATTACTACAACTTATTTATTTCACTTAACATCTAGGCCAGCCAAGGTGGATGGGTCCCTTTAAATCTTGGTCCTCCCAAATTTTCTTCCTTCTTTATTCAGGGAGTTTTTCCTTTCCACTGTCACTCTAGGCTTGCTCAATTTGGGATTGGCCTCTTAAGATAATATAATATTGTAAAGCTGCTTTGAGAAAATGCACCATTGTAAAAAGTACTATCTAAATACATTTGAATTTGCTAATGGTCTCCACACAATCACCATGAACATCACAATTTGGCTTTGAAGAATGACTATTATTATCTCAAGTGATCTTGTTGGGTTTGGATACATTGTAATCAATTCTAAAAAGTGTTCTAGGTTATTTATTCTTATCAATTTAACCATCTTTATTTAGATATTTGGACCATTTAAAACCAGCATATTTGAATAGCAAAAATGACTACACTGATCCCAAATAAATACTGTGTGTTTGTTTTTCACATGTCAGCATATAGATTTGCTCACAGACTCAAATGTCACTTTTCATCATTCTTCTTGTCCTACTAACGGTCGCTCCCTTTCTTTTGATCATGCCATACTCTGATATCCAGTTTTGTCACATCCGCTGGCCTGACATGTGTCAACTTGAGTCAGCCGTATTGAGCTTTGTGTCTGAGCTGTGGGAGAACACCCTTCTCTCTGGTCACTCTGGAGCCGACGCTGTCTTCGGGGCATCAGCTTTGTTACATGTCCAGCAGCACAATGAGCTCGTCTTATATAAACAGAGTGGAGATGAAATCAGCCCTGCACTGCAGGGGCACAATAAGAAACGACATGCTGCTTTAATTCCTGTTGATCTGTCACTGCTGTTTTTTTTTTTAGCATGGCCAAATGGAAAAGCAAGAGCAACATCTGGACTCGTTGATCAGCACTTTTAAGCTAGCGAAAGTAAATACGATTCGCAAATCAACCCCCCAGGCAGGCTCTTAATGTTATTGAATGCTTCCCTTTTCAAACACAGTCTTTCACTTAATGGTGGTTTTAGTAGCTTTCTTGCTGTGTTCAATTTGCTCCCAACTAACAGACAGACTGAATTTGTTAGCGGACGCTGGGCACTTGGCTTTGTGTGATCCAAAGCCTCTATTTGGCGAGGGGTTTTTCGGGATGAAGGCAGTTAGTATGCAATTAGGGGAGCAAATTAAACATGGCAGAAACAGTCAGAATGCCCAAGGGGCTGCTCCAATCCTCCTTGCTGACTCCCCCTGCCTTCTTCCCCTGTCCTTTTTCTCACCCTGTGTTCTCCTTGTTCACTTCCTGGTCTCCATTTTATGTTTGGCATTATGAAGTTTTTCACTCATTTAACACGACTTCACATAGTTCTGTAATCCAAAACTATGTAAATTAAAAATAAAAGACTGATTATTTATTTTTTAGCTTTTTAAGTATTCTTTACAGTTTAGTTCCACAGCTAAAACTTGATTAGGAGTTTCAGTATTTTCCTAATGGATTGCTTGTGGTGCACTGTTTTCCTTTATATTCCTCTTCTACAACACTTTATTAGGTACACCTGTTCAACTGCTCATTAACACAAATATCAGCCAATCATATGGTAGCAATGTTATGCAATGCAAGTTAAAGTTAAGATGACCTGCTGCAGTTCAAATCAAGCATCATCTCGATTTAGTCCACAAATATTAGGGTCAAAATTTGGCTTAAATAATATGAAAGTATGGATCCACCATATCTTGTATAAATGTTTCAGGGTGTCAGGGGTGTAATGGGGTGGAGACATTTTCTTGCTTATGTTATTGCATCTTTTAAACACCAAAACCTGCCTGATTATTGTTGCTGACCATGTCCATCCCTTTTTTGACCACAGTGCATCATCTTCTGATGGCTACTTCCAGCAGGATAATGCACCATGTCACAGTGCTTAGATAACCTCAATCTGGTTTCTTAAACATGACAGTGAGTTTAGTATACCCTAACGGCCTCCTGAGCTGAGGAACATAAATTTGTGCATGAACATGTATTGGCCTGTAAAAACAAAGTCCCCCATGGAGACCATTTTGCGCAAATGCTTTTGCAAAGCTCATTTTTAAAAAGGAACTCTATACATAACATTTGTATGGACTTAGTTTTAATGCATGGTTTGTTCTAAAATGGCATTTGCAGTTTTACTGGGCACCTTTTTATTGAGTACTTTTATTATTGAACTAATAGTGTCTTTAGCATTCACATTCTGCTCTGCACTTGACTTATTTTATATTAATATGTAAATGCCTGGGTGTGTTTGTTAATCTTCGAAAGTAAGCTCTCACTCTCTCTCTCTCTCTCTTTCTCTCTCCCTCTGTGTTTCCGTGTGTCCTCCATGCTTCTGTTACTTCAAACCGTTCCTGATATCCAACTAAGTTCAGGCATGTATATGTGCAGCATGAAAGTGTAGGCAACTTTATTTGTAGTGTTTTCATGACATTTGACGTTGACCTTTACTTTAAAACATGTGCAGGCAAGGCAAGGGATCCCATTAATGAGTGATGCTGTGCACTTTGCCCATTTTCAAGTCAATTAAGTTCGCTCACTTGCCTGCATACAAAAATGCATGCATTGTTCTCTCCAGACTACCCCAAGCTAATTGTTATTCCAAATAGGGTGTGCTGGTAATAAAACTACATCTAGAATTCCATTTGGCTGAAACTTTCCGGGGTTACAAGCGTACGAGGTCTAGAGGGAAGTGTAATTCCTGAGGCTTTGCCTTGTTGTCTTTGTTGTAAACTATTAAGCTTTAAAAAGGCCCATTGCAAGACCATTCATACATTGCATCCTGATGGATTAGCAACAAATTAAAGCAGAGTAATGTGCCCAAATGCATTGTAAAGGCTTTTTAAGGCTGTGTCTACCTGAACCTAATAGGACAGTCTGTTCTATTTCTGCTCCCTTTCAGTTTTACATCTCCCGAAAAATCCTGCCGTCGCTCTCTTTAGCCCTAAAGCCACTTTTATGTCACACTTGATTTAGCATAATTATACATATGAACTTACTTGTAGTAGTTTAGGGAACTTTCTGACATCTCCTGCATCTCTGACCAAGCGAGAAAAACATGATGCTGCAGCATGTCGATGAAAACCACCCTTGCTTTATTAATCTGGTATGCTGAGAGTGTACATGTAAAACAATCTGGCTATTAATCATATATTGACTTGCTCCTCTAGGGAGTTTTCTCATGTGATAGGAATGTGACTTAAACGCCATTTGCATTTACAGTCCCCTCCACAATTATTGGCATACCTGGTTAAGATAGGTTCCATAAGTTAAAGAGAAGTAAGAAAGTTACAGAAATGTACCTTTGGGTGAATTAGATTAATCTCTTGCTGAAAATTATTTGGTTGGGGAGAAGAGGAGGGGGGGGGGAGTAATAAGATATCATAGATATCTAATATATTCTCATATTCCAATATCCCCAAGGTTTACTGTTGTTGGATCAAGTATCTTAAACTACCACCAGACACCACCTGCATGCTAATAATATGGAATGCTTGCTAAGACAAAACATTCCTCTCTTCTAACCACAAATTTAAGAAAGCACCTTGGGTTTGTGAAAAGCACTATATAAGCATGAGTTTGTTGTGTTTTTGTTGTTGTTGTAAGGAGTTTGCCAAACACCTTTGGGACTGGAAGAATGTTCTATGTTCAGAGGAAACAAATATAATGAAACACTCATTGTGTGTTTGGTGTAAAATGAGGGTAATTACACTAATAAAATAACCTGATGCCCACTGTTAAGTATCGTTTTGTACTAACTTGCGAACCCACTTACATGAATCGACCCTTCCTTTTTTCTTCTGCAGAACACTATGAACACTACTAGGGTCGCTCGTTCAGTGTTGCCGCCCCTTTGATCTGGGACTCTCTTCTTTTCTCTCTTCACTCTTTCTCTCTACTTCTCTCTCTGAATTTAAAACTTTAGTAAAGACTCATCTATTTTCACTTTACTTTTCTTCTTCTTCCACTTCTGGTAATGTGTGATGTTTTTTGTGTATATGTAAACTTTATCCTGTATCCTGTGAAGTGACCTTGGGTTCTGTGAAAGGTGCTATGTAAGTGTAACATGATGATGATGATTATTATTATTATTATTATTATTATTATAAGTATGGTGGAGGGTCTCTGAATGTGTGGAATATTTTTTCCTCTAAAGGCCCAGAGAACCTCATTAGTGGACATGGTACCCTGAAATGAAAGGACATTTTAAATAAACATCTTTAAAATCAAAAACTAAAAATGGGCCATTTCTAGATCTTCCAGCAGGACAAAGATCAGCACAAAAATGCAGTACTTAACACAAATTCAAGCTTCAATACTATGAGCATCTCAGTCCTCTTATCTAAATCCAATATAAAAACCAGTGATAGAGCTCAAGAGGAGAGTGAAAAAGAGACGTCCCTGCACCCTGGATGGCCTAGAGACCCTGGATAGGCTAGAGCGATTCTATAAAAAGCAAAAGTTTCAAATTTCCTGATCTGTATTTTACAACTTAATAAGATGTTATAGGAGAATACTAAGTTCTGTTTTATGTGCAAAGGGAGGCTGAACACAGTATGAAATAAAATCTTAGTGACTAAGCATACAAACACTATATCCCACCTCAAAGAAATCCTGTCCTATACTTTTGTCAGCAAAGCTAAATATTATATTAATAATGGCTTGTCAATGTCTTGCATCCTAAATATAATACAGCTTTTCTCATATTGCCCATCTCAAAACAAGCAGCTTTCAATACTTCTTAGATTATTGATTAAAATACTGTGATCATGGTATTATTTAGTGAAAGACTGCTAATGTTAAGAAATCCTTTTAGAAACAGAGAATTAAAGTGGTCTTTTTAGGCAAGCTGAATAGTGATAATGCTGATAAGACCAATGAATGGTGCTCATTACAGCCGGAAGTCTAGCACAAAACTACACATACAGCATCATAATTGTGAGTAAAAAAAGCATAATTTTGGTCGAACTTTAGCTTCAAAGCCTTTATTAATATCCATGTTTTGCCACATATCAGCTCACTAGATTCTCTTCTTGTGTTTCAATCTACAGCACTTAATTAGTTCTAGACAGATGCAGAAGCATCCGGACCCAAAGAAGCCAATTCGTCTTATTAAAAACAGAGTACAGGTTCAAACTAAGTGGGAATTAGCTGGAAGGGGAAATTCGAGTAGAGAGTGGTATACATGGCAACGCTGTTATTCTGTTTTTTATCATCTTCATTAAATGATGAATATGAATATGTGCCCAAGTTAAGGAATTTGTTTCGTACTGCAATAAGAATGGGCGCTCGAGCTGCACGGTGCATGGGAGTTGGTGAGAATAGAAGATTATATCTATTTACGTTATTGAAAGACAATATTGTGTGTTTGGAGAAAAATATTGTATTATGTCTGAAAAGCCAGACAGTGATCTGCTCAGACTGCAATGCTCCCTCAACTCATATACGATATCTAATTACAGAGGTGTACTGTCCTGAAGCTGCATGTCATATACTCTGTGGTGTTAGTCCGGTATTTTTGCACATCGCTTATTTCAATCGATTACATTGACAAACACTGAAAACCAATTCAATAACGAGGGCACAACAAACTTCAAAGCTACTGTCTCGCTCAGAATTGTTTTTGTGTGGCACGCTATTTTACTTTCACCTGTGCTCCACAGAAGATAGAGAGACATCAATGTCTACTTCATGATGTAAGAAAATAATAGAAGTCAGGTGCTCAACACAAATCAGGTTGATCAGTTACCTGGATTTGTCAGTTTTCTAGTTTACTGCACATACACATGATGGAGAAGAAGTAAAGATTGGACCTGGGTAGAGAGACTCACTAAGTATATGCTGAGTCAGCATTTATGGCTCAGGATATGATTTAAGAATTTGTAAAAAATAAATAAATAGCTTATGCTAGAGAAAAAGCTGTAGCTCTATCTCTCTGTCTTCCTCTCTTCTTTTTTTCCCCTTATGCTGAAAGGTTCATTGAGACAAACTGAAAGCCTTGTGAATCTGAAAAAGGGATCAGTCTTTGATTTAAAAGAAAAACAAAAAAGGTCAAAACCTCCAAACCACAAATTAATCTCAGTTTGAGGATGTGAAGTGTGTATATGTGGAAGCAAGTGATGGGGAGAGGAAAAAATGTGCAATGCACACACAAATCACTGACCTCTTAATAGAACGGAAATGCTATGTATGAGTGAATTTTTCATATACTGGTGACCTTTTACTCCAGTGTCGGTGTAGATCACTTTTAATTCCCTTGCTCTCTCATGACCATGTGTAGTTTCGAGGCCTGTGGTGTAGACGTTTGTCAAGATGAGAGTCTAGGATGGGATTTTTATTAAACTGTAAATTTTGCAGTCCTTAAAGCATTGGGAAGCAACAAGTAATTCATACTAGCTCATAGTAATGCAAACAGCATTAGACACGCAACAGTCTGTCATATGACAACAGGCAGCAGTGTTTTTGAAAATCCTTATGTTTCCCCAAATCAGTTTAAGCAAAAAATGTAGGTTGTTCTTAAAAATGCAGTTTCAATGAGAATGGCAATCTAATATAGGTTTTAATCTGGCCTAAAGGGGTACTAGCTACCATACCAATGGAAATGTGTCCTCCCTAAGACAGCCAAGCTTGTGTTCATGTGGCACCTGACTCAGTGGAACGGTGCCACCAAGACTCAAGCCCAAATGGCCGGTTAATGTGTTAGCCCACCGCACCACACGAGATCATCCATGAATAATACATACATGCAAAATATGTCAGTAGATGGCTAATAATTTATCTTATGGACAGAAGCAGCTCGGACTTAGTTCATAATTATTTTTTACATAAATACCTTGCATTTCTTATTTCTTGCCGTTTAAATGATCAGGTAAACAAGATCTAATCTTTTTATCATAACAAATGCTGGATGCTTTATTACGTATACCTCTTTGTTTCTACACATATTGTACATACTATTAGTAATACTTACCATATAGATGTGCCTTGTAGTTCTGCAGTTACAAACTGTAATCCATTGGTTTCTCTACATACTGTGAACTACCACAGATCAGGTACTATTTGGGTGGTAGATCATTCTCAGCACTGAAGTGACACTAATAAAATTTCAAGTGAGTGTATACCTTGAATGCTTATTTTCTTTATTAGTATACAGTATCTCACAAAAGCGAGTACACCCCTCACATTTCTATAACCATTTTATTGTATCTTTTCATGGGACAACACTGAAGATCTGACACTTGGATACAATGTAGGGTAGTCCGTCTACAGCTTGTTTAAAAGTGTTAATTTGCTGTGCGACCCTGCCTTGATAAAGAAACTGAGGGTAAAGGTCTAGCATGTCTCCAGACCGAAACTCTATTGAGGATCTGTGGTTCATATGCAAACTGAAGGTGGAAGCATGTAAGGTCTCTAACATCCAGCAGATCCCTTATGTCATCATGGGGGAATAGTGGAAAAGGATTCCAGTGGCAACTTGTGAAGCTCTAGTAAATTCCATGGCCAAAAGAATTCAGGGAGCACTTGAAAATAATGGTGGTGACACCAAATGTTGACACTTTGGGCAAAATTTTCATTTAGGGGTACTCACTTTTGTTGCCAGAAGTTTAGACATGAATGGCTGTGTGTTGAGTTATTTTATGGGCACATCAAATATACACTATTATACTAGCTATGGACTGACTACTTTACATTATATCAAAGTGTCATAACTTCAGTGTTGTCTCATGATAGGATATAATAAAAAAATAACAAAAATGTAAGAAGTGTACTTACTTTTGTGAGATTCTGTATATACATTGATGCTTGGTGTAAACGTGTGAATAAAACAGTTTTTTTCCAGCGTACTTTACCACTCCAGCATTCTAATTCATCCCTAATTTGTATAAACTGTACAAAAACCCTTCATCCAACAACAAACATTTCAGAAACCTAGTTTCAAGCGCACTCGCATAGAAGCACATTTATTCACAACAGTGGCAAACGTCTCATCAAAAGCACACCGCTGTCTAAGATGTGTAACTGAAAGCCTTTGTGAGTGTCTAGTGGTTTAGCAGAGCATGTTACCCAGCATAATTATGCAGGGTGATGTGTAATGTCCCTAATTCCTGCTGCTCAACAAATACTGGTCCTTAATGAGATTCTGTTTACTCAAGAACATGCTGGCTGATGTGAACATGCTAACATCGCAGAGACATTATCACTGAGGAAAGCTAAGGATGGAATGGTCTGATTGTAATTTAGTGATTATAAGTTGTCTGTGTTTAGAGCGCAACAATTGTGGAAGTAAAATCAATTGAGAAGATGCCTGAGCAGGTTTTCATGTTATTTACTGTGCACTGGGAAGCTCAGATCTTAACAGCTCCCTGAGGTGAACCCTCAGCATGGCAAGTCTGTGAGTTAGGCAAGTGAGGTCTTTAAACACATCTCGTATCAAAGATACAGCACAGGTGAATATTGCGATGGCCAAGTCATCGGGCAGAGTTAGGAAGCACCATTGATGATCAAAGAAGCATAGATAGGTCATTTCACACTACAGACCAGAAAGCCAGGATAACAATAGGTCACTTCAGGCTTAGGAAAGTCATAAATATTCTCCTGAACTTCCACACAGTGAGCATGTAGTGTATTGTGTTGGTCTTTAAGAAGCTCTTTGAAGTTGAGGAGGGGGGATTATGTGGATGCATCCTCAGCAGTGGCCAGGCTGCTTTGTGAATCTGAAGAAAAATGAAGGCTCACACACATGCTGTATGCTGCATTTCCTCTGGAAAGTGATATGGCACAGTGCGCTACCTAATCCATACCCCTTGTACCCTGGTTAGGTTTGTTTCCCAGTGCAAAACAGTACCTTTGCCATAACCTCACATTGTTTCTCTTACCACTGTTATGATTACGACACTTACCTTATATTCTCCTTCCTTCCATTAAATGGACAAGGCTACATCTGCATCTTAGCATGTCTGAAGGTCATCTCATCATGGATATCAGCTCATTATCCAAAGCTAAATCCTAGCAAGACTGAGCTGCTTTACAGAATTCGAGGTGTATCCCTTTTCAAAATCTTTTCAACAAACAGAGAAACTCCATTACACCCTCTGGACTGTGGAAGCCTATCAGCAAAGGTCCTGGACTTCAGGGTTCCGATTTGGCAGAATTTGGCCTTTTCGTTCCAGAAAAGCTACCCATGTGCTTGTTTGACCTGTTGTTATATCAAACAAGACTTCTGCCATGCTGGTCTTCGAACGCCTACATTCAGACACATGCAACTGATTCAAATACAGCAGCACATCATCCTTTGAGACTTCAGTATGGTTCAATTGCATTCACCTTGGAATCTTCTCCATACTGGCAGCCATTTCAACAGCCTGAGTCTTATGTTATTTTTAAATGGCAACTTAGGACTCTTACAAAAATCTCTCTCTCTCTATATATATATATATATATATGCATCCGGAAAGTATTCACAGCGCTTCACTTTTTCCACATTTTGTTACGTTACAGCCTTATTCCAAATTGTAT
>JAUZSU010180419.1:0-12602 GCA_034780255.1 Parotocinclus maculicauda | reverse complement strand
GGAGGGTTTGAGGATTTCCAAAGCAAAAGGATACGTCGCCTAGTCAACAAAGATGTAAAGGCAATAACATCCGACTGGGTTTTTGAAAGTGAGAAAGCAGCAGAGAAAATAGTCACCTTTTGCTTAGATGACAGCTTTGCACATCTTGGCATTTTCTCAGTCAGCTTTGAGGTAGACACCTGGAATGGCTTTCAGTTAACAGCTGTGCCTTGTCAAGAGTTAATTTCTTGAATTTATTGCTCTTAATGCGTTTAAGACCATAATTTGTGTTGTAAAGAGGTACACGGTGAATTGCCTTATCTCAGTAATTTTCTAATCTATATTAACTAATCTCATTCTAATTCTAAAAATCCAAACCTAACCTAAAATCCCATTTTTATGTTTACAAGCACTTCAGATAATGAGAAACCTCTGAGTTGCCATCACCCAGGCAATAATCGAATATCTACTTTTGCAACCGTCTCACAGAAATGCATAAATGTGATGTAAGCTTCATTTTGTAATTATTAGGTAATCAAGTCTCTGCAAAGTTTCTGTTAGCCTTTTAACAATTCATGTTATAGTTGCCAAATCCCACCTGAGAACTCCCTCATCAGGTTTATGTAAATAGAACAAAAAGAAGTGAAACTACTAAGAATAATTGGACCTGTTGAATGCTAGTCGCTCTGCATGCATGTGCAGACGACCAAATCTGATTGAGATCAGGTAACTGGTATACATGGTATACTGGTATACATGGTATACTGGTATACTTAAACTGATTTCTAGGTAAGAGTAGGATGTTTACCATTTGAATAGTTAGACAACTGCAGAAATCATTATTGGATCACACATGTATACACAATCACTGTGTTGCATTTGCTTCCTAAATTAGTTTTCATATTTTTTAATTGCTCCAGTTGAAGGGTTTCTTGTTGGAGCCATGGTTTCCTCCAGTTAGTCAAGTCAAACATGTTGTTAAGCTCTGTGTGCACTCCTTTTTACTCCAGACTAATTTGTATATTTAGACGTGTGCTTGGATTAGAAATGCAAAACAAGGTGAAGACTTCTGGCCTTCATTTTTTGTTTATCTAAGTTGTCTTTAATGAAGTGAGAGTTATTTATCTGTGATGAAGTAAAAAAAAAAAGAGGTGATTCCGTAGTAGCAGTAACACTACTATTTCTCTCAGTTCATTCTGGTGCCGTCACTTCTCCAGTAAAACACACGTCGAATAAAGATTACCTTCTGTCATTTCTTCCTTCCAACACTCGCATGTGAATTCACTGGGATACCTAACCAGAAAAACGAGAAGTGTCAATGCCAAGCACACTAAAATTATTAACCATCACAAAACTAAAAACCCATATTTAAGAATTTGGCAATATAACAAACTCTGTGAAACATGAACTTCCTGCTATGAAATGGCAAATGTACTGATAAAATAATTTTACCATTAAATCATATGAATTAATAAAACAACATTCTTATACTTTTTATGCACGTTTGACAACTGAGAAGCCATTGATGTCATTATTACATATTTAAGCATTCGACACCAAATACACTGTCACAAGTTCATGGTTGTCCAGCCTTGGACTTCTGTCAGCAGGTATACACCACTGCAGACCAGGAGCACCATGCAAACCTTGATGGTTCAGAGATGCTGCTGTTTTTCCTGCATCCAACACGTCAACTGTGAGAACAAATTATTCACTTGGTGTCTGTTACATGATTATGGCAGCAAATCTGTCTCATCAGACTTTGAATTTTAAAAGCATTTAAATTTGTTTAATTGATTTTTTTTTTTGTATCTGTATTGTGCATCTGAATATTTTTTAAGATTGAAATTTTGTATATGATTTTTTTGATGATTTGATTTGAATCCTATAGGGAATTTTTGGCTTCACATTAAACCCAAATGGAACAAGACAGATTACCTCTAATATTTAATTGAAAATCGTCCTAATAATTTACGGTGATGCTCATACCATGTTGCAAGTAGATAAATATTTTTTTTATGTTTTAGGTTATATTTGCTCTTTGAATTTAATGTACATTGCTCTTGGCTGACTTTAAACAAATTAATAATAATAATAATAAAACCTGTTTTTAGTCTGGCCAAAAGTGATTTACCATTTTAAAAACAACTGGCAACATGGTATGAGCATCACAGTAAATTAATAGGAGGATAATATAGTGTTATTAATGACATTAATCACTTTGGGCCAGGCTAAAAACAGGGTTTTTTTTTTTTAATAATAAAGGACTGGTACTCTAAGAGATATGTAATTTACCTGGCCCGAAGTGAATAAAGTCATTAATAACACTTTTTCTTAATCTTATAATATTCGCTGATTCAGGATGGTGAATAAGGAGCCAAATGAATCAGAGGCTGCGAATAAGTAGCAATAAGAATAATAACTTCAGCCTCGTCACTAGAGCGACGGGCAATTTTTCTTATCCTTGGTATCCCGGAGGTTTTTTATAATTATTTTTTATTATTTTGAATTTTAAATGAAGTATAAGAGATAAAAATAAATATTCAGATGCACAATACGGATGCACAAAAATTCAATGAAATAAATTCAAAGGCTTTTAAAATTCAAAGTTTGATGAGACAGATTTGCTTCCATCTATGGGGTCCAGGATGGACTCATTTACAATTTGTTTTATTTTTTGATGGGAATCCACTAATGCACATTCAGTAAAAATGGTACTCTGAATTTTGAATTTCTATTTTTTCAGGGCAAGTGTGTAGTATAATAGTTCCAACGCTATGGGCCAAATTGTAGGTTAATGTAATTGCTTTAAGCATGTTTAAGATAGCATAACCTATCATCTATACATTAAATTCCTCAGTTTGCTATACATTTAATCACTGGATTTGGCAGAACATGTACCCACTGTAAAATGGGGGCTAACCTCTATGTTTTAAAACATGCAGCTGCAATGTGATTATTATTATTGATCCCAGTTGTGCTGCTTCGGTGATCTTTTGTACAGGAAATAATTTTGTTGCATTCATCCGTTTAGTTTGTAGGCACACTCAATGAGTCAAGTGCCACCAATTTTCACAAGTTTGGTTCAGAAACAAGTGTGAGAGACGAAAAGCGAAGTCGCACCTAACTGCAAGTGTTTGTGTGTTACGAATGCAAGTCACAACACAGTTAAAAAGCTTACTAGTAATAAAACAAGTTAATGACATTCATATTCAGTAAACTCAGAAGCATCCTGCGATCTTTTGGAGTTTCTGACCTTTCATTACACTTGACAATTTAAAGAATGACTCTCTTGTTAACGTGAACCATCACTGAATTTCTGCTGGGTCTAGGCTGTGCTGCCTAATGATCTGAAAACATGTATTGGCGAACAGGTTTTCTTGCAACATTTCCATGCAATGTGATCATCTCTTCTGTTCCTTTATATTTACATTACAGTGGTATAAAAAAAGACTACGAGACTATGGTAATGTCTGGTCAAGATCTATTCCAGTCAACGTCCTGTTTCACAGTAAATTAAAAGAAAAAACCTCCCACCATTTACTACTTGACATTCTGTCTGTCTCTCTCTCTCTAACGCTCTCGCTCGGCCCTCCCCTGTCCTACAGTGACACTCGCCCAAGCATGACGGACACTATAATGAGCAAAGCGGCCACTATGGAGATCCCCATCAACAGTAATGGGGACAGCAGAACTCTAGGCGAGGACGACGGTCTTGAGCAGGTAAAGGAAGCCCCCACGTTTTAATTTCTTTACCTGGAGTAATCTCTGATGATATATGAACGGGACAATATTTTAGAGCAGTTGATTAACAAGAATGAGAAGACGATAACATGTGATGCCCACTTCGAAGAGTCTATGCTGTGAGAGTGAGCCCATGTGCCCTTGTGAAACCTGTTAGTCTCTGAGAAAAAAACATCCTGGAAACAGGTGGATCAAACATTTACCCATGTATTGGTATGTGTGTGAGAAGCTTTCAGGAATTGTTGGTACAGGATATGAGGAGTTAAGGCGAGAAGGAGATACCTGCTGGGCCTTGTAGCTTATTCTTTCCTGCGATAGTGTATAGGAATATGCTCATTATGGTGGCAGGGAAAGAAAAAAAAACTGTTTCTTGGTAAACAGAATTTAGAGTTTGAAGACACGCCTTGCTAAACCAACTATTCAAGGTTCTGAGATCCGGGATAAGAAGCCAAGGCAAACAGTTAGATTTGTTTGCTAAAAAAAAGGTGCTGATTTACTTCAAAAGTTTTGTGCTTGGCTAAAATGAAGGCGGTGGTGCTTGATCATTTGTGAACCCTTTAGAACTTTCCCTAGTTTCTGCATAAATATTAATATTAAATACATTACAAATCAGATGTTTACTAAAGTTACATTAAACAAATGAGACGAAAATATTCTATTTGGTTATTTATTTTTTGGGGAAAATAATCAAATTTCAGTCTGAGAAAACAGAAGAATGTTTACTTAATAATCGAGAAACTAAAAGAGGAATTTCTGGGTTTATATGACTAATATTATTAATAATTGCCTTTCTTCTTGCAACCAGCCAATAATCTCAAATATGTGATGCAAACTTTAAACTTTAAATAATCATATTATTAATTTTCTTGAGTATCCACATTTCGCTGCCTTTAATTCCAATGGCACGTTTAATTCTGGGGATGCCAGATCCCACAAAAAAGGGTGCTACATTTGTTGGAAATAAAGCACACATGATTTCAGTTATCTTTTCCCTGATCATGTTTCACAGATTGGATAATGTTCTTATACTATAGTGCACACTTCCTTTTCTTACATGCACTAATCTTTGTTGGTTGACCCCTCGTTAAAAAAGTAATGACGATCTTGAATTTTTTTTTTTTTTTTTTTTAGTTTTTACACTGTGATTTTGTATTTTTTGGTTTGTATTTTTACGAGCCAGGTGAGCAGAAATTGGATGTGTTTGGTAGATCCCTGTTCTTTAAGTGCAACTGGGCACAAATTCAGACCTAATTGTAAACTTATAGCTTAAAAACACCTGCCTGTAATTTAACCTGCAATTTAACTTCTAAGCCCAGGGATTCATGTACTTTTTCCATACACAAATATGAAACCTTGACTCATTTTCTTCAGTAAATAAAGGACTAATATTTTTGGCTCATTTGTTAAATAGTTTTTTTTTAGGAGTCTAATGTGAAAGCTTATTTTTAATGCAGAAATACAGGAAATTCCTTGTTCACAAAGTTCCATGCAACACTACATCTTAGCTTTTCTTCACAAATGTCTTTTTTTTTACCTGTATTTTTATTTATTTATCATTTATTTTGTCTTATGTCATTTTTTATTTGCAGTCATTTTAATGCACATTAAAAATACAGTTTATGAAAATAATTCCAGCACTTTTCAAACCAGCTGCAGCTTAATTGGTCACCAAACAATGCTAGTCCCTCACCGGTCTTTAAGAGATACAACACAGCTTTTTCGTGTTGGCTCTAATGCCCCGTGTTGTCTGATTCAAAAAGACAGGCAAAAGAATGCCAAAGTGCCATCTGTCACTGCTCGAAAGAGTGGAAACTATGCCAAATTATGAACGCCCTCAGATTCATGTCTTTCTGTACCTGCCTGTTTAGCAAGGCAATCATTTGTATCAAACATCTTTGTTCTTAATTATTAAATAAACCGTTTACGATGTTTTCTGTGAAGTAGAATATGATTTGTTACAGGGATCTGTCTATCAACCAATGTAAATTCATACCTAATGAGTGTAGTGTGGTTTTTAAGTTGTTTTTACTATCTGTTTATTTTACCCGTCAGGTAATAATTTGCGTCACAATATGGAAAATTTCTCATCTTTTTTACCTGGGTTTTTGTTTTTATGTCTTATGTCATATGTCTTACTGAATTGATAAGGTTGTGTTGACGCTGAATCATATACTGCTCACAAAAATTAGGGAATATTCCATTACAGGATATTACATTTCTAAAAAATCCCCTGATTTTTGTGAGCAGTGTGTTTTGGTGCATAAGAAATGGAAAATAATGTTGAAACGTATTCATATTTATTATATACAAGGGGGTCGGGGCAAAAATCAGAGGTCACAAGTGATGAATGCAGTGATTTTGTTTTATATCCTAATCATAGAATCAGCTAAAAATTACTAAAAATTTTAATCTTAAACAAGTTTGATCAATTTCACAGTCTACAGTATTTGTAGTGTGATAACTTTGTGCACTCAAGCTGGGATGGACTCTCATGATTCATTTAATCCCAGCATTATTTCATTATTATCATCTTGCAATATTACTGAATGCTTGTCTTTAGTTGACTGTGGAAGATAAACCCATGAACCCCAAGTCAGCACTCCTTGTTCTTCTTTGTTAGTTGTAGTAGTAATTGTAGTAGTAGTAGTTGTTGCAAAGCTTCAATTCAATATCTGACAGCATTTTGAATAATTATCCAAAAACATCCACTAGTGCCCTCAGACTTTTGACCCCCACTGCACATGTGTAGTTAAAACTGACTGAATTTTGCTGCCTTGCAGTTTTAAATATTTTATGCTTTACAGTGTACAGTCGGCCTCAGTTATTAGCATCCTTGTCAAGATGGGTAAAAAAGTGTAGGCAAATAGTCTTTATTGTTAATTGCTTAAATGCACACTAAACAATACAAGTGAAACCCTGCATTTAGGCCCTATGAAATTGGTTTCCCAAAAGATGTTTCCCTATTTTTATGTATTTAACTGTAGCACTTTTCTAAGAAAAAGAAAACGGCAAAATACATCCACAAATATTTAGGTGATAGTTTAGTTGTTTAATTATTTAGAGGTTTAGTTGATACATTGCTGTTTTAGTGAATCTTAGTAACTGGTTGCAAATGGTTGTCTTTTGTGGAAACCATGCAGTCTCAAGTCTGTCATCATCGCTTTGTGACAGTGAATGTGGGTCTGCAATTGTAGCTCTAAGGGGGCACCATTGTTTGTTGTCCTTGCATGCTGGGGCACCTAGGTACATCTAAATGATGCACTGATTTATGGAACAAAGACACAAACAGCTTCAACAGCTCACATCGTATTTATCAAACACGTACACAGGAAGCGTTTTAAAAGCATGACAACTATGCATTGACAGGATTAGACGACAAAGTAAGAACCCAATGACTCCTAATCAGTCAGTCATTGTGGAAGACATGTTAACAGAGAAGTAATTACAGCCAAAGTGACTCATCCAAGCTGGATACAAGGAGGGTTATCAAAAAACCGCTCTTCAAATATTATAGGCAAAACTACTCAGTACTGACTGTGTCTACAATATTTGTCTCTGGAACAAAACAAGTGTCCATGCTGAGGCAGTAGATGTAACCAAAGCAACTTTAGTGAAACATAACGCTGGTGGACTGTTTGGATGTTGAGGCCCAGTCGTAGTTAAGTTATTCTGTGGTGGCTGAACCATTTTTTTTGTAATTTGGTTTTGTTTTGGGTCATTATAAAGATTCGGCCATGACCCAGGAGTAGCTTTTTGACCAAGGCAGCCATATTTTCATTAGAATACCATTGAGTGTCTAAGAAGCCATGTGACCTAACATGGTTTCTATGACGTCTGAAATAAAACAACCTCACGTCATCAATGATCCCTTATCGTATTCAAGATTAGGAGGTTTTATGTTATTTATATAAAGTTATTTGTTAATATATAATGATTGTTTCTAATTGTATACACGGACCTCTCTACTGTTCCTATTCGTTCTGCATAGTGACTAAGACGATGCACACACAACAGGTAGAGTGGCCCAAATCAGATTTCTTACCAAATCTTTTGAATGTGAACTGCATCCAACTTTTCTGAACAGTTCATGCTCCTTACCTGAAAAGAGTAATGCTTTATGTTAGCGGCTAATCCAGAAAAAAAACAACAATGACAATGAAGATAACTATAACAGGCACTTATTTAATGTTAAAAAAGGTCTGTTTGACCTTTCGGGCCATGGTCACTTCTTTGATTTTGATCAACTTCAGCCATGAAGCGACTGTAAGATATGCCTTGTAATTTTGTTTGCACATAGACCTCACCCCAAATATTAATGGGAACTGCTTTTTTGCTATCACTGAAAGCCTCCCTCACTCCCTTCTCCTCGGCGTGCATCTATAATCACATTATAAGAGTCGTATTAATTCTAAAACCTGTTTAGAGCTATGCTACCTGCTAATATGTATCTGACTTCAGCACCACATATATGAAAGTGTCAAATTCAGATGTGTTTTTCCCCCATCCCATTTACACTTTCCAAAACTTAACACAACTGTGTCACATATGGAAAAGTCTGGATTTGGGCTATTTCTGCATTCTACGTGAATGTAGCTTAAATGCTTTTTGCCATTGTCCCAAGAACGATCATGACAGTCCCATTGTGTTAAACTTATTATTTAAGGTGCCGCCCATCTAGCTGAGGGATAAAGTCTGCGCTCAAGGGAACAGCCGTGGATGCTTGGCCATGTTGGGACTACAAACCTAGACTACCTGCTGTGCGATCACTGTAAAAAATGTTTTGCAGTACCACATTGTTTTGTTAGGAAGAATAACTTTTCATATGGTTTTTATTTCTTAATAAATCCAGTTTTATTTCTTTATAAAGGTTGTATTGTATTACATATATGGCATTAAAATAACCAACGGTGGACATAATTTATTAATAAATATCTTATCCAGCTTTACCAAGGGTGCCAATAATGCTAGAGCTGACTGTATAAGCTGTTTCCTTGCTGTTTAATTTCACGATTGTTGTCTGTATTCATTTATCTCATTTGTGTTACAGTTGCATTCAGATGATTTTGTGGCTTATTCACTGGCCTCACTAGGAAGAGCTTCTGTTATAATTTTCATCCTTGTGTTCTGGTTATTGTACATTCACACTGCAGTAAAATTACGATGTTTTCACAGATTATTCACTTTCTATGTAGTAAGGAAACCTAGCACATAGGGCTCGAGGTGAAAATGTCGAGCACTTCTTTATGAAAATGAGAAGCAAATATAGCTGACTATGACGTAGCAAAATGTTCGTCATACGTCATGTACACAAATCTCTGCAGTACACGTGACATCTCGGTTCCTAAACCAGTATGGTACAATCAGAGCCAGATTTGAACTATAATTAGTTACTTTTTATTGCCAATCACAATTAAAACGAGTGGAAAGTAACTAGTTATTTACATTTAAAAGCCTAATATATCAAAAAAAAGTAACTGAAAGTAACTAAGTGGATTGATTAGTGTTTAACCTAAACTCTCATCAGGACGTCAGGGAACATTCTGATTGTGCCATTTCCTCCTTGTGGATCTGTGGATGCACCCAAGTGGCCTCTAAGCTACAATACACAACATTTATTTTAACATTTGTAATGATTAATAAAATAGCATTTTAAAATATTCAGAAATTTAGTTACTTCAGTTTGGTTTTTCCCCATCGCCATTTGTAAAAGCAGGTAAGTGATTCCCAAAGGATTGAATGCGTTATGACTTGTTTCATTGAAGAACTATGTTAAAATTGTATATTATTCATAGCAGCTAGAGTTAAAAACAAAGTTGCTTGCATTTTAGTAGCATACCCCCAAATGTAGCCATGTGTTAATGTTATGCTGCACTGGAGTGTGAATGTACAGTACTATTACAGAAAAATTATTTTTGTTTGTTTGGGTTTCCAGATCATGGGCATTTCCAAATCTGTCTGTACTGATGCTCATAATTCCCCACATATGCTATTAAGTGATTAAATGATCTCTGCATGAGAAAATTAGCAATTCAAATTTGTGTTTTCAGTAAAGTAAACTTCATTTAACTCCTTCTACATGCTACAGCTTAATACCAAATCTGCTTACAATGTTTCCAAGTGTTTAAAAAATCTATCAAAGTGTTTGTTAGAAACAAAAAATAGTGAATTTGTTTTAAACTTTTTTTTTTTTTAATTTTGTAGAGGAAAGGAAAACTATTTTTATTACACACCAGCAATAGAAGTTAAATATTTCATAGATTTATAATTTATAATATGAAGTTCTGAAAAAAATCACTCCTTTTTCTTCTTGTTGAGCACCAGCCGTCCATGAATGAACTAAATGATTTGCCAAACTTTATCAATTAACTAAATTAATAAACATCTGTGCAAATACAGTTGTTACAATAGGCTATGTGGAATAATTATACAATATAAAGAAAACAATCGCACATTCAACAAGGTGTTGAACTTTGCAATTTAGATTAAATTCTAAAGGCTGCAATATAGAAAGTCCCCCAGTTTTGTGAACTATGTGACTAGACTACTTGGCAATTAAGCAATTAATGGCTCCAAATCAGTGTCGAGAGTTACTGCATTCATAGCTGATCTTAGTCTCGCTTTAGAATCCATTTCTGTTTTCTGTTTTTTTTTTTTTTAAGCTGATGGAGCCTTTTACAGCTATTAACATACTATTTCTAGGCTGTGGTGTATGTTATGCTATTTGGCTAGCAAACGTTACTCAGCATGCTGTTAGGTGATGTCCTTCTACTCGGCGCTTCTATCAGCGATTGCTTTAGAGCTGTGTTTCTGCTATTCTGTATGGAGGTAGATGAAAAATGTATACCATACGGGATACTATACTACGGTATACTATGCTATGCTATACATCGTTGTACGGGTGAACCAGTATTTGGTAAAATTACCATATGTTAGATATCTCATTTCATAGCTTCTGTTTGGCTAGAGATCCACTTACAACAGTTACAGATCAGAGAGCAGAGACTGAAGTCAAGTCTTTAGATACAAAAAGAAAATGCAAGATAAAAAAATTAGCAGAACAAAATGGCCAATTAGACCAATTGTTAACAAATGTTTGTATGGTCAGTATTTTATATGACTTTCTTTTTTACTAAGAAATTATTATTCACTAAATCATTACATTATTATTCACTCTGAATTAATGTCCTGATTTTTTAATTTTAGATTTTCACAGTGGTCCCATGCTGCGTCAATAATATTCAGGTCTGGTTTTTTTTAATACTGCATTCAAATTTCCTTATTTTCTGGTTGTGTTCTTACAGAGTTTGATAATAAGATATCTATGGTAATTATACCATTGCTGGAATGACGACTCTAATATATGTTTAAGACTTTTGGACAGTACTGTAGTTTTGTATGTACTGTTACATCGTGTGTAAAAGCACAGTAATTTAATTACGTGTTTATTCAGCTTGACTGGGCTTCAGCAGAACTGCTGCAAAATACATTTCAATTAGCCATCTAAATATTCATGAAGTCTCAAATTGCTCAAGGTGTGTCACATTTTAGGTATCCTAAAACCTAATTTGGTAATGAAAAGTCTGAAGTGAGCTAAAAGTACAGCTTTAATTTCTGGATGTGAATAAATAACAATTTAAAGGGCTACCATCCCCCTAAAACAGACCTAGTGATGCCCCTGCAGGTACACCATTCATTTATTAGTTCTGTGCTGCATGAGACATTTATTTTGTTTCAAGATTTTTTTGAGACTTTTGTGTTCTCAACATTTGAGAAGTGAGATATCCGTGTTTTCTGCTCATTTATTCAAATCGGCTCTGTTATGCTTTACAAAAAAACAATCACTGATGGGCGTTGTGTTCAGACTGACCCTGATAATAAAGTCCTTCCAGTTTTTATTACATGATACTAAACTGAAAAATCAGGAAATTGAGAAAGGAGGTTTTTTTTTTTCTGAAATTCATATTCAAAGTAGAAAACCGAAAAGGTAAAGAATGAAAACGTTGACTTTAACAAATGACAAAAATAAATAAATAATGAAGATTGAAAACCAGTATCTGTTTCACAGAAGTTCTGCATATGTGGAATTTATGAACATCAGTAACACATATTAGTACTACAACCATTCAGTTACCTATTAAGAAACCAGATCTTAGATTTTGTTATATGTCATATGCCACTGTTTCTTTTATGTTAATGAGCACCTGTTTTTGTTTCTGCATTGATCATTTTCTGTTTTGTATGTCTTTCTTTCATCCGCTCATGTGTGTGCAGGCTCCAAAGGTACAGTGGGGTTTAAATGAAAAAAAGGTAGGGCATCTCTCAGGCCAAAGGGTGACGCGAGCATTGGTGGAGGGGAAAGAGCCCACTGTACGTGTGTGTGTATGTGTTTGTGTGTTGTTTGGCATCTAATTTTGGCTAATGGCGCAGGATGCTTTTCAAAATGTATGAAGGAAATCGTTTAGCGTTTACTCTAGGGCTGGACAATATGTTGCATAGGCTGCGTTATTCACTTCACAAAGGCTGTCGTTGTCCTGCTGTTTGTTTAGGATTATCAGAAATCCTATACTAAATTACATTAGTCTTTTATAGCAGAAAACTATCTGAAAGTATTAAAATATAAACAAGTTACTAATCTAGCGTGATCTCTGATTTTGCAATTGCCAGTTTTAGACACTACAATTTATTGAAACTGTACTGACTTATTACAACTAACACCACTCAAATACTCTGCAAAATTCATGCATATTATTTAGATACATACAAAGCGGATTCCAAAAAAGTTGGGACACTAAACAAATTGTAAATAAAAACTGAATGCAATGATGTGGGGATGGCAAATGTCAATATTTTATTCGTAATAGAACATAGATGACAGATCA
>JAUZSU010180408.1:0-12602 GCA_034780255.1 Parotocinclus maculicauda | reverse complement strand
GAAAACTTTTTTCACATGGTCATAATGGGGTATTTTGTGTAGAATTTTGAGGAAATAGATTAATTTAATACAATTTGAAATAAGGTTGTAAGGTAACAAAAGGTAGAAAAAGTGAAGCGCTGTGAATACTTTCCGGATGCACTGTAAGTTAGAAATGTATGGGTCCAATCTTTGACAATATGTAGAAAATATACTGTATGTTGTATATCATCAACAACTCGAATGGTGGCCTAAGCTTATTGCATACTACTGTACACTCATTCATTATTAAAATTATAATGTATATTATAATATAATGTATGTATAATCATTCATTAATCAAATTAAATGAAGAAAAATGATTGGTTGGTTGTTAATAATATGATTATTAACATTATTTATGATAAATTTTATCATACAAGTACTTTTTTATTTGTTGAAATTAGCAAATTATTCTGGAATAATAGTAATAAATAGTTTGGTCACCTTTCTAGATGATCCAAATCTAGTGTTTTGGGTCTAAGGTCAGGTATGAACTATTTCAGAGCTTAGGTTGGTGTAGTTTTAAGGGTAAATGTCAGAGGGTCAGAATTTGGTCAGCTGGCAGATCTTATCCAGAACAGCTTACAATTGAAGGCACAGGATATAACAGTGGCAAAAAATCTATGTTTGGATATTGCTAATAACTGTTTGCCTTCTGGCTAGTAGTCCAGTATCAGTTTTGAATGGCAGAAAACCAAATCACCGAATGCAAAGTTGGCAGCAATTTCACACAAATAGAAACAAAACAGCTTTAAACCAACCTTTTACTGGTGTGAATTATCTAAATTAATTGATGCAGGGTAATAAAACTTCCAAAACTCATTAAAGGAGTGCAAAGATTTATTTTGTCCCCACAATCACATTACCAGTACTCAGCGCTTATAGAACTAAGTAGATCAGAGCAGCATGATGCTTTTATTAAGAAGTCATGGCGGTCAAATACTTGGTGCTTCTAGAGTTATTAGCTATAGCATTGTACAGCCACACATCTAAACACTGTGGCTAAAACACCTGTGATCTTAATGATCTCACATACAGGAACTGCAAAATCTACATCCTTTGGAAAGGTGACGTATCATCTTTATTTTGTTACTAATACTAATAGGTAAACTAAAATGAAAAACTAATAGGAATATCTTATTGTTATGTTTTAATTGTTAAATATCTTTTTCTAGACAGGCATTACTTATCCATGTATTACTTTAAAATTTGATCTCTCAATTGATTAAGGATTATTTTACAGGTTTTTGGAATGTGGGAGGACAATGTATGTTAATTGGTGTTTTCAAAAGTATGTGAGTGTGAGTTTGTGAGTGTATGTACCATACAATGGATTTACACACTGTTTAGGGTTGTTCCTGTCTTGTGCTCTGTCTCTCCCACAACCCCGACTAGGATAAACGGATAAGACGGAACTAATTATGAATTTTATATAAGCATATTTAAGAGATCGTATAGAAATTAGCTAATGAATTATTTCCATTATATTTCCTACGTTTAATATTAATATTTTTTATTATTTACTAGGATCATTTTTACAGAGAGGAAGACGCCTTGTACCATGCAAATGGTGTGCACAGAGATACAGCAGCTGGGAGTTGTTTTAGACAGCAAAAGATCACACGTACAATCTGAACTCTATATTTCACTGCCTCAGGGATATAGATATGTGTGTGGTCTTTTTCTTCAAAGCGTGTGGATTAAAATCAGCCTGACAGTCACAATGCTGTCCCAACTATGCTGCACTACTAATATTAATCATTCATTTGTAAACCATTTTATCCTGTGCGTGTCATATTGGGTCTAGGACATTTTGGGTACTAGAAGCGATAAATAATATAGTAAAAAAGTAATATAAAACAGTATAAAAATTTGCTAATAGTTTGATGAATATTATATTATATTATATTATATTATATTATATTATATTATAAATGTGTGTATTTTTTTGTGTTTTTTTTATCACATGAAGCCACAGATATTCCCCAGAGGTGCAAATTTGGGTCCTTGAAGCTGTGTGACACCGATACTGTTTAGTTTCAGAGGTGCCGTCGGCTACTACCAAATGGATGTCATGTACAGAGTTGCTGGGGATATTATAGATGCATTCAAGTCCTAAGGTTAAACATCCAATATCTTACCTATTTCTTCTCTCATATTCTGTTAAACCTTAAGGCCAGTTCTTGTTCCGTAAAACACCGTATCAGGTAGCTAACAGACCCTTGTTATATGTTCATTCCAGGAGAATCTTCACTTTTTCTTCAGTTAGGGAATTTCCATGAAACATCAGAAGGGCAGAATTAGTCATATCAGTTCAGGTTGTACTTCATAAGTGTTACCTACAGTATGTAAACGTGTTGAAGGGTAACCTAAGAGGTACCAGGTGCTAGTCTGTAAGGTGAAAAATAAGCTGTAGTAATTAGTTACATTGCTACACAGCAACCAAGCTGGGCTTATGTGGTCCTGTTCCCATCAGTTACGTGCATTCAGATAAGGGTTGACCTAATAACACTTTCACAAACAGATTTAAAACACTCAGCGATCACTTCATTAAAACCCCAAATCAAAAAAAAGTTGGCACTGTATGGAAAATGCAAATAGAAAATTTTATATCATTGCAGACAGTAAAAACCCAGTCTAAAGTGATTAGATTCATTGTACAGTATTTATTAAATAATATTCAGACCTTTTATAGATTAACAAGATTATAGATTATAAATTCTTGTTGTTATACAATGCAAATGAGATGCAAAAACAACTTTTATTTAATTGAAGAAAATAGACTATATAAAAGGCTGAAAATGCTGGAGTATCTGAATGTTGCCTGATCTAAAAAGTGCTCATCCTGCAATTTTCCAGCCCTTGCAATGCCTGCCCGAAGCTTGTCAAACACAGACGACAGTAGTAACAGCACTTGAAATATCCCAAAGCTTGATTAGCAGACTGTGAAATCACTTTGAAGAGACTGGAACATTATGAAGAAAACCAGGGCAGGGTCGCCCATCTGCTGTCCTGATCTTAGGTGAACAAGGAACATGGGAGAATCCATGTTTCATGCGAGAAAAAGACTCCTTTGGTGGTGATGGAAAACATGGTTTGGGCTGGCATCAGCATTGGTGGTCTTACTGAGCTCCACATCATCAGAAATGGATTGTTGACTGCTGTCAGATACCCAGATGTGGTCCTGCACCCTATGCTGGAGCAGTTGGAAACAAGGTCCCATTGTGCGTATCTCATCAACAATGTGCTTCAGGAAGCAGGAATCGAACGCATGGACAGGCGTTCACATTCTACAAACCTGAATCCCATTGAACATGCTTGGGATGTACTGGGAAGACGCTTGGCAAACTGTTCAATGCCTCCCACAACACTTCTTGAGCTGGAAGTTGCCCTGGAGCAAGAGTGGCAGAGGATCCCACAAGAACTGGTGGACAATCTTATTGTGCCAAAGATGCACCATCTCCTCATAGACCTAATACATTTAAATGCTTATTATATCATGTTAATTATGTTTATTGCCCAAAAGAGGATGGGTTTCCTTTCTGAGTCTGGTTCCTCTCAAGGTTTCTTCTTTAATCTCAGGGAGTTTTTCCTTGCCCCTGTCGCCATTGGCTTGCTCATTAGGGACAAATATAATTCAATTGTTACACTCGTTTATATATCAATGTAAAGCTGCTTTGTGACAATGCCTATTGTAAAAAGCGCTATACAAATAAAATGTAATTGAATTGAATTATCCTGTCCGTGCCCCATCACTGTCAATTTGTTTTGAGTGCCTTTGACACTCTATGAACAGTCAATGTGTGATACTCTCGTCCACTTTGACATGCTTCTGTTCAACCCCATGAATATATCCCTTGCTACTCAACCATGATAATTGAGCTAGCATCTCATTTGCGTAATCAAACAACTTTCTTTGACTTTTGCTTTGCAGATAATCTTGTTAAGTGACATAAAATCAAATTCTTTTTTTAATCACTTCATATTAATTTTGAAATGTCCCCTAATTTTTGAGAGCAGTGTATTTAAGACAATAAACAATGCACTTTCTCTGAATGGACAGTATTCCATGCATACCTGTATAATATATAAAATTTCCATAACATGCAAGCAATCCTAACTGGATAAAGAAATTATTTAGCATTTTATCAATTGTACAGTTTCCAGAAGTGGTTATGTCTAAACTATGGATAATAAATGATTCTTTAATAACAGACATGAAAAGCGTAATCAGTTTGTATTAATAGTTCAGACAGTTTATGCTTTTCTGTACTGCAGATACTTTTTCTGAGGATCCCAATTTAAAACGTTTAGACAACATAAAGTTCTATAGGGTTATTCACTCAATTAACACTGACTATATACAGTACAGTGCAGCAAACTAGTTGTGTTAAACTTGATCTGAACAATGCAACATGCACCACTTTGAACTGTATATGCATCGTTCTGTCTTTCTCGTTGAGTAATCAGGAGGGCAGTCCCATCTGAGGCAAGATTTCATCTTTATTCATGGTTTTCATCCCTCTCAGCCATCTGCCACTGGGGGAGGTGGGGTGACAGAAGGGGATTACGGGACATCAGAGGGACTAGGAAGGAATCAGTGACACAGGAGAATAATGAGTAGTGGTGAGTTTAGAGCCAAGACTGGAATCAGATATAACAAGCAAAATGCAAAAAAGGTAAACACTTGTGTAGCTTTGCTCTAGCAGCAAGGATTTATTTACAGTTTGGTACAAAATTTGTACTCTTATTTCTGTCTACATTAACACACCATTTCCACCTTCATCTTTTTAAACACTTGGTGATATGAAATTATTGAATAGCAGGGAAAATGATCATGTCACATGATCCTAGTTCACGTTCATCACCTGATGAGGTCAACATGCTTTAACATTTGGCTGTACTTGTTTGACCCCGAGTCTGTCTTTTACATCCTTTTCTTTCCCAGAAAATTCACCCCAGTCCGTGTAACATTTATTATACAAATTTGCCATCCTGTTTAGAATAACATATGTAGGCTGGAGCACAATCAATGACTACTTGTTGGCAAAACAGCCAATTTTTGTCTATGTATCAGTGTGCGTCTAAAACATTCTGTAATGGGAAAAGCTTCTCCATATCTGCTTCTAAGAATAAACCAAATCTGGGACCCCAGGTAGAAAGATACTTAAACTCTGATACAAAAACACAATGATGCATATTATCATGTCCCAGTGGGATAGTTGTGTAATACTGACATGCTCACAGCTGCTTATCCTGACAAATGCACTGAAAATCTGAAGCGATATTTATAGACACACACGCACACACACATACATAGAACTCTTTTCAACCATCCTATACAGCTTCATTTAGGCATAAGATTCTGGATGTGGAGGTGGTGAGATGATGTAAAAGAGGGTGAAACATGAAGAGAGTGCAAACGGGAGGCATACAGGAAGTAAAATGAGAGTGATGGGAGCATCTGTTTCTGTGTTGGAAGAATAGGGAAACCCCATCAGGGGGGGAAAGAGCTCATGCATATGCTTTGTGGTACCGAATTGTTTTAAACCGCTGGCAGATTTTCCCTCTACGTTACAGAGAAACACAGCACTGATCCTGTCCAAACTCTCAAGGAACCTCCCTGAGCGTCTGCTTAATCTACGGAGAGAATACGCAAATCGAAAGTCTGTTTCTGCTTAGCTATGACATGTTCATAATAATAAAGCTTCAAGCTTTTTAATTCTTATGTTTGTTTTTCTTTTGGACATGGTGGTGAGAGCTTAGCACAGACACAGGACCTTTTCCTCCGAGGTAACGTCCAGCATTAGAATACAGGGTTTTGTTTTTTGGACAAGAATAAATTTGGGAAACATTCAGAAATCAGAAAAAGTTGGAAGAGTGTGGAAAACACAGTGCTCCTTACTTGTACTTTGACTTTTATTTCACTGCAGACAGTATGAACCCAGGATATTTAACATTTTGTCTGATAAACTTCATTTTTAAAAAATAATCATCCAATCCTTCTATTGAGCTAGTAATCATGAAAAAGCAGTGTCAAACAAAAGGCTCAGTCTTTGAGGTGCAAAGATGGTCAGAAGATCTCCAGTGGTCAAAAAAACTACTGAACTGTATAAAAAACATTTTCCTCAAAGAACAGATTCTGGACTTCTGTCAAGGATGGTCCTTATCTCATTTGATGTGAAACACACAGTCTTTATTTTTATTTTTTCAAAAAAGACCTAGAATATTGATGTCTGACCACAATACACATTTCCACTGTGTGATGGTCCATCCTAGATGCCGCTGAGCCCAGAGAAATGTCAAAATGACACGGCAATCAAAACGGTAATGACCCTGTACAGCACTGCCTCACATATGATGTTACAGTATACCGTACAATAATGAACTGTAATTACCATATTTTAGTAAATATTTATTATAGGTTCCTATATTAATTGCTTGTTTATGTACTGGCAGCGTATTCTTATTGTTTTGTTTCACATCTACTTCTTCTGACCAGTTAATCATGTGAGTCAATCAATTCTTTAGAGCCACAAGCAATTACAGGGGTTTATGAACAGACGTCTGTCATTCGCTTAAAGGCTTATCAAGCTAAACCTTACTGTTCAAGGTTGTTAGCTCGTGTTTGGACTAGAGACTGTTCTAACACGGTTGGGGTATTTAGAGACTGTTTTTGTGCAAGTTGCTTGTGTTTGTGTGGATGACTTTCACCACTTACTTGTAACAAGCTGTAAATGGTGTTCATATGCGTCCAATTGTAAGTCCTATTTCTCTCTAACCTATAACTATATAAACTGATTCACAATCACTTGTTGAGTCTCTGTTTCATTTGGCTGATCTTTCCTAAATAATGTCTATCAATGCATTTTTGGATGCATCAGTGGTTTCACTTATCAATCAATTGTTTTCAGTGGTGTCTCTGATCTCAAAATCTTACATTAGACCTTGGCTGTTAAAGTAAATAGATGTTAATCAAATGGACTGCAAACAGCACATACCAGTAAATGAAAACATAGCAGTATGCTAGAAGTATGGATCTTTTCCATATGATCCAGAAAATCAACTAAAGGTCTCACGTGACCTGGCATGCCCAAACTATTACATGAGACTGTATGAGAAATTAAGTCAATGCTTTAATTTGTGCAAGACTAATGCGGTTAAAGCATGCCATTAGAGCTAAAAGCTAAAATGTGCAAAAACACAACTGTGAATAATAGCTTTAGTACCCTCTCTGCCTCCCCGACTTCAATTTGTAATCTCTGGGGGTTGAGACATGTTGATGAGACTGTCTTACTCCTGCATCGCGGCCTCCACAGATCCTGAGGGTGTTTTGGCACAAGAACCTGCTTAGATTTTCCGGTGTTTACTGCTACATTTCCCACGCTTCTGATGGCACTTATACCCAAGAGATAAAATGCTTTCACCAAGTAAAGTAGGAGAAGAGCTTATAAATTGTCTATCTGCTGCAATTAAATCTGGATTGACTAGAGAAACCTGAATATGTACCATGAGAAAGAACAGAGTCGAGAGCATTTATAAGAAGTCACAGACAAAGGGTGGTTTCACTTCAATACCAATATATGGATGTGTCTTATGAGTACAAACCCAAATCAGAAAAAGTTGGGACAGTATGGAAAATGCATAAAACAAAAACACAGCATTTCTTACAATTAATGTGACTTTTATTTTATTGAAGACAGTATGAGGAAAAGAGTCTATGATGAGCAAATATGGACAGTGTATGTGTGAGAAAATTTATTTAAATGTTTAAAAACATTAAATGTACAAAAATGTATCTCAAAGAATGATTGGAATGGATTTGCATATTTTTGCCTTTACAGTGCATACTATCATTAAACAATTCGAGTAATCTGGAGAAAGTTTAGTGCGTAGAGGCCAAGGGTGCAAACTTAAGTTGAATGCCTGTGATTTACGTTCCCTCAGACGGCACTGTATCATGAACCATCATTCAAAAATAGCTAAAATAGAATCACTTTATCAAGCACTACACTACTAAGTTACATTCACAAATGCCACTTAAAACTTTATTGTGCAAAAAATAAGCTCCATGTTAACCCTGTGCAGAAGCAGAATCCACGATGGACTATCAATCACACAGTGGAAATGTGTGCTGTAGAGAGATAAGTAAGGTCTTTAAAGAAAAAAAAATGACGCTATGGGATCTAGACCAAAGACCAAAAGGGTCATCCAGACAAGCAAGTCCAAAATCCAGGATATTCCATTGTATGGGGCCATTTACACTTCTGTGATGGCAGCATTAATTAAGTAAAGTACACTGAAACAGTAGAGTAAAATATGCTGCCTTCATGAAGTCAACTTCCATGCATTCAACACGACAATGCAAAAACACATGCTGCACACATTACAAAGGCATGTCTGTGAAAGAAGATTGTATGAGTACTGGACATGCCGAAAGAACAAAATAACACGAGAAATATTAAATTGCTTGCTATTCTCTCTACCAAAATGTCTTTTAAGTTATAGTGAAAAGGAATGAAAACATTACAAAGTGGAAAATGCTTAACCATACCAACTTTTTGGAAATTTGTTTAGTGAAATAATCAAATATTTCACTGCTATATTGTAACCTCAAATGTCTTCTGACAAACACTGTAATGCAGCATGCAAAATCTGCTTTGTAGTGTCAGCTAATGGACACTTATTGAAGCTCGTGCTTCTCCTTATAAACAACTAAATTCTAACATTTAATTGTAAATGAATTATGTTTTCCCTCTTTCCTCTTCACTTATGCACTTTGCATGTCAAACTAAAGCTACTTGGTAGCTTTATATAAACCCTATACCTTTTGTAACATACTGTACAAAGGCAGGGCAGGGAATTGTTACCATTGCATGAAAGGAACTCACTTGTTGTGTACCTAGAAGTTGGCAGAAGGGGTTGTCAAAGCATATTTAGTACGAAATTCAGGGCTTCTTTGGTTTCTTTATTTTGGTTTGAAAGAAACTTTTGTATAAAAGCAATAAACCACACAAAGGCATGTGTTATCATGTCTGTGATTATTTACAGTGCTTGCCTTTGGACTGTGATGTTATTCTTGATAACACAAATCTTCTTGTGTCCTGGTGCCTACCAGTGACTTTAGGCAAAACTTCTAACTGCACCTCAACTGGAAGGATATATGAATCCCTATTCTATAGCTAGCCAGTACAATTAAATGTTCAGTCAGTAATTTGCATCTGTACCTCAATGATTTTTCTCTTGTATTGTATATTATAGCATCCCTTTTCTGGACCAGACTGACTGTGTAGATAAACTGAACCAGTCAGACTGACCAGTAAAAGGGTAGTTGGTGGTGTTGGGTTAGCTAAAAACAAGTACTACATTACAGAGTAACATCTAGAAGTTCCACACTCCATGATCCACAAACAATAAATTAAGAAATATTTTTTTTCCCAAGGTCAACAAAATTAGGTGTACATTGGGAAGGATGTCAGTCAATCACAGTGCTGGCAGGGGTCCCTGTTGGGGTGCCAGAGGTTGATCACCCTGATGATCCTCTCCTCTCTCAGACACAGCCAATGGTCTGTATGTGATGCCCCACCCAGTTAGAAAGCAGTGTTGGGCTGCTTTTTAAAAAAATCTCATCAAAAAGTTCTAACTTTTTTTTATTTTTATTTCTAGCTTGCATTATTTCTAGTGTCATGTCATGCACACCATTTTAAGGAGGGTTAAAATCACATACAGTCCTGCCACCTTACATTTTCCACATGAACACATGGTCACAATGAGAAAAATATTACCTGTCCAGGTGAAATTAGGACAATATGGTGTAATTATTTATAAAATAAAATGTAGTGCAAAAAGCAAATAAAGTACCTGATATCACTTTTTCAACATTGCTTCATTGTGTTCTTCATTTACTTTTATAGGAACTTGTAATACAATGAGCAAAAATCATTCTGACCAACAAATCATAAAGCTTGACTCGAGGTACAACACATGGAACTGAGACCGAACGGGTTTTCTTTAGTCATGTAAGTGAACATGATAATCATGGGTATGTAATTTGTACAACAATGTAATGTGTAATCTGTGATGGAACGAATGAAAAGCACACTATCGTATGAGTAATGTGTTTGTTTTGCTGGCGCTCGTTTCTTCTCCTGCAAACCTGTGCTCTGGCTGAATCCATCCTTTGAACACACTTCAGTTTGGAGAGGTCCTTGCAAGTGTCTCGGATTTGTTTGACTCAACTGTACATGTGTGGGAGGTTATGGAAATAGCTGCATCTGGCCTGAATTTTGAGTTGTGTTTTGCTGGCAAAGAGCACCTTTTATTTTCTTTAAATCTGCAATCAGACCTGGATTCGGAGAACTACTTTTCAGCTGCTAAAAATGTGCACTCCAAAAGGTTAAGGCCAGGCTATTAATTTAAACGAGAGGCACCGGCCAACATCAGCATGCTCTGAGGACTTAAAAGTCAATCTGGGCCTTTTTCTAATGCCATACACCTTTGTTACAGGTGTTTTAAAATAGTAATATTTTTGAAAAACTGGGTAGAGAATATGATGATATTAAAACCTGTCAGTACTAAAATGCTGTAAAAGCTAACTGTACTAGATAACTCACTGAATCCAGAACCTGCCTGAAGCTGAGGTGGAGCAAAACAAAGAGAGCCTTTTTAAAAATGAACTTTCCTGTCATGCTAGCCCTGACATGCCACTGTTTTGGTTTTATATGCGACTCTGGAGCAATAGGACTGTATGTGTGAGTGTGTTTACTACTTGTCATCAATTCAACTATTAGTACTACGCAAGACTCAGCAACTAGAAAATTACACTTTTAATCTTACATTTTTTCTTAAGGCAAATTTTGTGTTTGCCGTAATGAATTGGCAATTTTGTTTAGCCTCATTGATGTTAAATATCGATCATGCTCATGCTTAAGCCTAAATCTAGTCCTTATACTTTTACCTAGGACACAATAGGGGGCACAATATCACCCTTGTTGACTGAGGTTGTCATGCCACCAAAACTGCTGTAGGACAGGAGAACCTACAGTTACTCTGTTTACCTGACTAAATAATGCCAAGAAACTCACTCATATTTTATTAAATGTATTATTTATTTTAAATACAATTTTGTTTTAGTCTCTAATTTCATATATTCATCATTATTGCATTCCTCATAATATTGTATTTTATAATGTATTATAGTCTATATTTAATTTTATTTATGTAATTATGCTTTCTACTTAAATTGGTCTACTTTGTTTCTGTGTATTTTGATTAGTATAAATGTATTATTGATATGAGGTTGTTTATTTCTTTCATATAAAATCTAGGCTGCCCAAGCAGTTTGGGTTCTCCTAAGGTTCATCACATTTCAGGACATTTTACTTGACTGTAGACCTGCTTAATTAAGGTCTAAACAGTTGTAAAGTTTTTTTAAGACAATGTTGTCAACAGCACTAAATAAATTAATTTGGCTTGACTTACATTCGTAAAAGGCAAATGCAAATATTATTTGCTAAACATTGACAAATGGCTTTGCTGTGTAAAGAACAGCTCTTTAAGGTAGAATATATTTAATAATAACTCCAAATTATTTACATATGTTGATATGGTTAAATGTAATCCCATACATTTCAGAACTAAATAGGTATTTTGTATTTTCTCCCTTTCCATTTCATGGCAGAATGTGCCCATGTGTTTCAAATGTGGTAATCCGTGTGGTTATCCCAAATTAAGTTCAAATTATGTCAAATTACATTTTGTGTTACTAAATGCTAGACTTTCTGTCTTCAAAGGCTGCCATAAATGCTTGATGGGGTTCAGGTCAAGTTAATGTAAAGGAAAAGCCCATGACAGTCAGCACTTCTTGATTTTCTTTAAATAGTTCCTGCAAAGCTTTTTGGTGAAGTGTTTTGGGTTATTATATTTGTTATAAAAAACAATGTACTGGGTTAAGTAAAACACAAAATAAAATAAACAAGAGGTCTCATAGATTTAGCATCTACTGTGTACAGTACTTTAGGTATTCTGGAATTAATAGTTTAATTGTATGAGTTAGTTATGTGACAAAAGCTGTAATTCAAACACAAGTTGTATTCAAGTATACAACCCACAAGAACCTCGAGAGGTGTCAAGACACATTAGGATGCAATAGTTTAACATTAAGTAAACCATGCTCAAATACAGATACCTCTGCAGTAAATTAATGCATCTATATAAGGTTATAGTATCCACTACTTATAGCAATTAACTCGGTGTAAACTCGGTGTAAAGTTGAATATATGCAGGTAGATAGATTCATGAGGTTTTCTTGAGCTGGATCATGTATTGGCAAGCTTTTATGAGACTGATACTGGATAAACATTGTAAGGCAAAGATCCAAGCCAGCAATCAAAAATCATGTGGTTGGCAGCTTGAAGTACAACTGGTTCCCTTTTCATGAGGAAGTTGTAAGATCACCTATAGTGTGTGTCTGTGTGTATACACTATATGGGGTTGTTGTTATCACATTCTTCATTTCAGTACATGAAAGGATCGTCTAATTCGCGATGCTCTGTTGCCGCTCTCGATTGTGTGTCTCTCAG